>JAAEAF010014268.1:0-31194 GCA_011037195.1 Triatoma infestans
ATTAAATCCACTAGACAAACACTCGTACAAACCAAAACAAGAAATATGAAAGAAAATTGACAAAAGCATATAAACAAAGTGAATTCAACTATACGTGAAAAATAAAAAATATCAACAGACTAGGTCAGTAACCTGCATAATGGGTATAAATCTGTAGGTTCAAACACAATCCAGGTTATTTATAGTATAAAATTTATAAATATCAAGTTAATTTAACTTTTGTCTTCAGTATAGCGCAATAAATTTTGAAAGAATCTTTTTTCACTGTTTAAAAAATACAATGATCTCCAGACCATGAACTGTTAACATCTATTTCATTGTTATCTAATCAACTATTCAGTTTGTGACAAAATTTGCTCCATTAGATAATCACAAGCAGATAAAGAACAAGCAACGCAGATTTGCGACGCTGGACGCCGATACAAGAATATTGCGCTGTGTATATGCGACGCCGGTATCCAACCGGTCAATTAGAATTAAATATGTTCTTTAAATTCCGAGTTTGAACAAAATTAGAAGACCGTATGTGCATTTTTACGGAAAAATAGTTTTCAGTTTTCTGGTATTTTCTTCCAGTTTTCTCAAAAATGGCTTTGCTTTGGACATCAACTACACATATAAAGATCGACGATTATTGTTTCCATAATTTCTTTAAAAAAATTCATTTAAGGGCAATTTTAGCGGAGAGACCTCTCCGTTAGGTTTTCCTCTAATGCGCTATTTCAGATTACTATACAATTCTATCATGTAAATAATATTAATTCGATTTAAATGTGTTGTTGAAATTCTGAGTTTTAAAAAAAATCGGATGACCAGAAGTGCGCTTTTACTGAAGAAAATTAGTAAAACGGAAGTGCGCTTTTACTGATCTTTTATTCAGTTTTCGACCAACTCCAAGGAAATTTAATTGAATTTGCTACACAAACTATAAACTTTTTCAATTAGGTATAATTGAAGTAATAGAAAGTTGTGTATGTGTTTCACAGCAATTTTTTTTTTTATTTTGTAGGTGAAATACACATATATCTACACAACCACAAATAGCAATGATAAACATGTTAAGCATTCACTTACCCACTCTGCTCTACCTGGACTGGAAGTTCCGAAGAAGGATATTAATAGTGGCCATATAAATGTTTAAATAAATAATTATAATTCCAATTATTAACTTCATAACAGTATCATGCCATATATCATTGTAGTCATAAATTATTTAAATCTTATTTATGTATTTGACGATTTTATTAATGAAACCATCTTGAATGGAAAATAAATTCTTAAAAGCAAAGAATGTTCCACACTGAAGATTTTTGCTAATCACAAACAATATTACAAGCAATTGGTAATAAATCACATTTTCATTGTATCAAATATTCAATCTTTAAAAACGCCTAAGTTATATCATAGAATTTATGCAGCAAACATGCATGCGAAATGACATAATTTGAAGAATTATAATTATTCTGAATTTATTTAAACCGAGTTCATTTAATCCTAAGATTTTTATAGCAATAATATTATGGAGAATCAAGAGTCAACATAAACATGGACCACTATAATTCCTCAGCCTACCTTTATTGCTGTAGGTTGGGATATGCAACAATCTCTTGCCGGTACATATCCTTCGATGTCCCTGCTTCTTTCTCTTCATTACACTAGAGACACAGGACACATTTTAAACTATTATAACCGCAAAATTGTAGAACGCATTACTAGAGTGGGCGGAATTTGGAATACCCGTGGACAAATTTTTTTTTTAACGCACTACTTAAAATAATCATTTATTATAATGATAAGGAATACAAAGGACTCCCGTTAGCAACCACTCCCGTATTACCTGTAAGGAGAAATAATAATAACCAATTAGTAGTTTAAATCCTGTAAAATTTAATAACCATTATTGCAGAAGATTCTGCGTAATAAGAATAATAATTTTGAAATGAATTTGGAAATAAACGTATCCTAAGGGAATGAGGACTTACCATGTGCAAAAATATGCTATGAAACAATAACATCACCAATGTTTTACTGCAATTATTATAATTCTATTGGACAATTTTTATTTTCTTTTACTCCTAGCAAGGGGAAGTACTGCGATGGTCTTAAAGATTCAAAATTCCGTATTCACCAGAAATATTATTTGTAAGAAAATTTAGCAGCACGCACTATAAAAGTCCTGCTTTTAAAAGTCCTGTTTCCCATTGCTCTGAAAACAGTTTGTATCAAATAGCCTTGACTTACCTTCCTATTGCGAGTCGCCAAAGATACTATATTCGCAAAGCCAGCCGCTAGATATCTTGCAATGACGTTCCAAACTAGCATGAGCTTCGCCGACAATATTAGGCGAGCAGCTGACGAGGCTGAAGTGATGCTAGAAACCAACATGCTAGAAACACTGAATATTTGACTATAACACAATAATCAAGTGAAAAGGAATGAGGTACCGAGAACACAGCCGCTAAATATAGAGCTTTAAAATATAACGATGAAAATAGAATTTTACATAAAGACCAAACAATAACGCCGAGACGCCTATGATTCTCCGAGGGCTGCCTCATTATTTATTTTTTACACTGAACAGGCGAAAAAACTTGAAGTACTTGCTCCTAAGTGTATTTTAACGGATTTCTATATTATTTACACTGTTAACTTAAAATAATTTATTCTATTGATTACCATAACTAGTAATTTCCAATCAAACGCTTTAAACCGAAAAGACCTGCTTTTAAAGGTTTCCCCACCCCGGGAATCACGTGCCCCAGCCCGCACGTGATCGTCATCGCCAGCCATTCTAATGCGACGTCCGTTAAACCCAACATAATATGGAATAAGTGTAACTGCAGCATCACCATAGCTATGAAATGAGTTTGTATTATGTAGCCTTGGCTTACCTTAAATTGCGATTCGGCAAAAAAACAATATTTACTAAGCCTGCTGCTATGTATCTTGGAATGACGAATCAAACTAGGATGAGCTTCGCCGACTATATTAGGCGAGCAGCTGACGTGATGCTAGAAACACTGAATATTTGAGTATATCCAAAATCAAAAAGCGAAAAGGAGCGAGAACAGAGCCGCTAAATTTACAGCATTAAAATACATGATGGAAATAAAGTTTTCCATAAAGATCTAAAAATAACGCCGAGACGCCTGTGATTCTCCGCTGGCTGCCTCAATATTTTTTTTTTTTTGCAGAGCAGGTAAAAAAAAAGCCTCAAGCACTTGCGGCTAAGTGTATTTTAATGATCCCCAGGAACTAACTTTCCAATCCTCAAAACTTCATTTCGTCAATTGTCACGTCCTTCCAGTTTTCCAAATTTCAATTAGTGCCGTAAATATTATAATTTCAGCGCGGGAGTTTTCCGCCAGATCTACTTTTAATCCTTCTTGCCCTGTAAAATCGTGAAACACACGATCTTCATGTGCTTCTGACCAATATGAGTGACTTCGAGATGTTTTGCAACTGTTACTATTAACGCTGCTAAAACTATCATCAAATGAGAAATCATCGTCTTCACCTGTAATCATTGAATTTGATGAGCTTCTCGTGTATTCATAGTCCGTCAACGAATAGCCAACTATATCATTTGGTTTATTACCTTACAAGTTGTATCTTCTTCAATCGAAAATATAATACGTCTTTTCCTCGTCGGGAATATCTTGCGAATGTTTAGCATTTTATACACACAAAAGTAATATTCTAATGACACTTGATATGAAATACTAAATAACACTTGAAATCAATAACTTTTTTAATTCCAACACTTGCTGAAACTGACACGCTCCGAAGCTGACCAATAATACTGAACCTCACTAATTCGAATAGATTTAAAAGAAATACTGTATTCATGTTAATTAAATCCACTAGACAAACACTCGTACAAACCAAAACAAGAAATATGCAAGAAAATTGACAAAAGCATATAAACAAAGTGAATTCAACTATACGTGAAAAATAAAAAATATCAACAGACTAGGTCAGTAACCTGCATAATGGGTATAAATCTGTAGGTTCAAACACAATCCAGGTTATTTATAGTATAAAATTTATAAATATCAAGTTAATTTAACTTTAGTCTTCAGTATAGCGCAATAAATTTTGAAAGAATCTTTTTTCACTGTTTAAAAAATACAATGATCTCCAGACCATGAACTGTTAACATCTATTTCATTGTTATCTAATCAACTATTCAGTTTGTGACAAAATTTGCTCCATTAGATAATCACAAGCAGATAAAGAACAAGCAACGCAGATTTGCGACGCTGGACGCAGATACAAGAATATTGCGCTGTGTATATGCGACGCCGGTATCCAACCGGTCAATTAGAATTAAATATGTTCTTTAAATTCCGAGTTTGAAAAAAATTAGAAGACCGTATGTGCATTTTTACAGATAAATATTTTTCAGTTTTCTGGTATTTTCTTCCAGTTTTCTCTAAAATGGCTTTGCTTTGGACATCAACTACACATATGATGATCGACGATTATTGTTTCCATAATTTCTTTAAAAAAATTCATTTAAGGGCAATTTTAGCGGAGACACCTCTCCCTTAGGTTTTCCTCTAATGTGCTATTTCGGTTTACTATACAATTCTATCATCTAAATAATATTAATTCGAATTAAATGTGTTGTTGAAATATTGAGTTTTAAAAAAAATCGGATGACGAGAAGTGCGCTTTTACTGAAGAAAATTAGTAAAACGGAAGTGCGCTTTTACTGATTTTCATTGTATCAAATATTCAATCTTTAAAATGGCCTAAGTAATATCATAGAATTTATGCAGCAAACATGCATGCGAAATGACATAATTTGAAGGAATTATAATTATTCTGAATTTATTTAAACCGAGTTCATTTAATCCTAAGATTTTTATAGCAATAATATTATGGAGAATCAAGAGTCAACATAAACATGGACCACTATAATTCCTCAGCCTACCTTTATTGCTGTAGGTTGGGATATGTAACAATCTCTTGCCGGTACATATCCTTCGATGTCCCTGCTTCTTTCTCTTCATTACACTAGAGACACAGGACACAGTTTAAACTATTATAACCGCAAAATTGTAGAACGCATTACTAGAGTGGGCGGAATTTGGAATACCCGTGGACTAATTTTTTTTTTAACGCACTAGTTAAAATAATCATTTATTATAATGATAAAGAATACAAAGCACTCCCGTTAGCAACCACTCCCGTATTACCTGTAAGGAAAAATAATAATAACCAATTAGTAGTTTAAATCCTGTAAAATTTAATAACCATTATTGCAGAAGATTCTGCGTAATAAGAATAATAATTTTAAAATGAATTTGGAAATAAACGTATCCTAAGGGAATGAGCACTTACCATGTGCAAAAATATGCTATGAAACAATAACATCACTAATGTTTTACTGCAATTATCATAATTAGTAGTTAATAAAGAGGGTTCCTGGCGCAGGGAAAAAGGCCAATGTGGCGGCCAAACCCAATTTCAAGCTAAGATTCTAATCTTTTAGCCGCTACTCAGAGGTTACAGCCAAGGTCAGATCCGCCTAACCTCGACCCCAGGTCAAGATTGAGCCAAATTCTAATCTTTTATCCGCTAATCAGAGGTTCCAGCCAAGGTTAGCCCAGCCTAGCCTTGGCCCAGGTCCAGATGGCGCCAAAATTCTAATCTTAGAGCCGCTAATCAGAGGTTACAGCCAAGGCCAGATCAGCCCAACCATGTATCATGTTAATCAATAATAAAAAGCTTAGCCTTGTTTACTATCCAGTTCGATAGCACCCTAACCGCGACCCCCGGTCAAGTTAGCACGATAATTAATAAGATTAAAATAGAATATAAAAAAAAAGGTGAAAAGTATTTAAGGTAAATAAAGGTTAAATTAAAAGTTGATATAATACTAGTATAGTAAATTAATAAGGTGAGGTAAATTTTAAAAATTATATTTATTACATAAGTTTGGAAAAAAGGTAAAATTATTTAAAAATAAGTGTGTTATGATAGGGAAAAAGATTAAATTCGAATAAGTTAAAAAGATAGAGCATCTCTATATCGCATAGCCGCGACCTGAGGTTAAGATAGCATGATAAATAATAAGATTAAGGTGAATTATTAAAAATTAAATTTTATATTTTGTAATCTGTATATATATTATGCAATGTATTGGGTGATATAATGAAAAAGGCATTTTTAAAAATAAAATATATTTTATTGATAATTGTTATTGAATACCATGAATTTGAAACCAAATACAATCAGATCTGTGTATTTTACAAACACAATCATTCACATCATAATTAATTTTTACACCACAATAAATACATTTAGCACAATTGTTAGACACATTGACAAAACCGTTGAAAGCTAATAGCGCAGCACTTGGCTTCAATCTCCAATGGTTGAAGGTGTTTTCTCTAACAGAGGCATTTGCTAAGTCCACCTTAGAAGCGTTTTGCAACATCCAAGACAATAACATTTGACAAAATTGTGCAGAACAGTTATATTTAGTGTCCGAATGATATTCACACTTTAAGGCTTGTGTGTGATGATATGTGCAAAGATGTTTGAGGCTAGGGCAGCCAAAATCTTGTAGATTATAAACAGTTTTATCAATTATACCACTCAAAAATTTACATTTTTCCTCTCCTTTGGCATATAGATATTGATAATCTTGAGTGAATTTCTTCAAAATATTATTACATTCCTCATATTCAATATCACCAACTTCCCATGCGATACCGTGCAGATTTCTATACACCCATCTATTGGGTCCTGAGTGTGGATTTCCATAAGGAGGCGGTTTGAAAATCCAATGCTTCTGTGAACCGGTCACATCAATAATGGCCAACTCCTTCACAATAAATGCATGTTCAAAGCTGAGATAGCCTTGAATATCTATGATTGCTACCGCACACATGATAGTAATGAACTGAATTTATTAACCCAACTTCTGAGGTTTTTATAGTCTTCTGACCAAACCTGAAAGGGGGTTATATTCCACAAGTGCGTCATGGAGAATTAAAGCGTAAGCTGTAGTATTAGCTTTAAACGCATCTGCTGTTTCCAACTCTATTCTGATGTCAACTGAGGATGATTTAATCGCTTCCGACTGACGAGAACAATCGATTACAATAATTGGTGCATCAGTTTTAAATTTATCCTTACTCCAAATAGGTTCACATGGTTTTCCATAGTAGCTATGTTGAAAATGTTGGTACATATAATACAGGATAGTAAAATGATTTTTGGAGAAGTCTATATTTAAATCATCATACGGATAAATATCTGAATTTAGATGCAATTTAACATTTGTAATTTGACAATGATCAAAATGTGAATTGTCCATTGATTTATTATTTTTCCTGTTTGTCTGAAATGCCAATATTACATATCGTGGTTTTTCCAGATTTGATGTAGTTTTCACTGTCCAAGTATGCTTGTTGGTGGCCGGTAAGGATGGGTATTCTACAAGATCCCATGATCTAAAAGCCATATACGCTGTTTTACCTTTATCGATAAAATTTAAAAATTTCAACTTCTGTTCATCGGATACTTTAACATAAGGCACTTTCCATTGTATTGATTTCAATGTAATAGAAGCGTTTGCATCCGCCGCTAATATTTGAATACAATTATCATCAGTTCTACTGCGGTGCAGAATCAATTCATGTTTTCCTTGTAGTATTATTCGATTGTAATCTTCGAAAAAGCCCATTACAATATCCATAGGGATGCATGCGTCAAAATTCCCATCATCATCAGTCATTGCGGAATATGCATCAGGGAGCACCCAACCGCCCATTTGCAACGCTTTCACTTTATCACTGTTAAAGGATGTATAACCTTTTAATGTGCTGACAATTCCCGGGTTGCGAACATGATCAATTAATACACCGTTCAACTGGTATTTGATTTCATCAAACAAATGTAGAAATCCATTTCGCACAAATCTCAAGTCCTGTATATCTATTTTCCCACCACCTTCTTTCACTAATTGCCCTTGAATGTAGAGAAAACTTTTGGATGGAACGGTGCAGATGTCCTGCTGTTGTACGGCGATTATAATTTCATCAGAGTTGTTAAACGATTGCGTGTAAGGTTGATGAGTGTGATACTCAAAATCGGTTATCCTTTCTTCGAAGCTCACATCTGCATTAACATTTAGAATCTCTTCCATTTCGGTCTCACTGAAACTCCCACTTGTTGTTGTAGAAATCTAACGTTTGAAGGTGTTAACCGATGTACTCGTTCAATACTGTACGGGCTACTCCGTACATAGCTGCTTTTATACTTTTGGAAGTCAATGCCCATTTTTCTTCAAATGTAATCGAATAGTAATCACTTCTTTGCGAAAATCTATTATATTGTAATCCTGATCAGTAATAGTTAGCGTAATATTGTCAATCACCTTAACGTTAGTTGGAAAGTAAATGACTGGTGAAGGTTCTTGAACTAATTTATAACCTGGTGGTACAATGGGTGAAAATTCATATATGGTATGTCCAAGTTTTCCATTCCTATATGAACCGGAAGCTATATTGCAATTCACCACAATTGTATTTACACTCTGAATATTAACAATATCATTCGATTTATGCCTAGTCATAGGTTTTAATACCTTTGGTTCGGTAAAGCCTAATAATGGACCAATCGAATGCTCTCTATTAAAATACACAGGTTTGGTGCACTCCAATTCCATCTTTAATGTATTTAAATTGCCTTTCAGTTTTATGGAATCTGTAGACGTCATGTGTGATTTTATATAATTTGCTATAGCATCAACTTCATAGGTGCCAGTAGGTAAACTGATTATTTTATTACCATAGTAGAATTTGTTATTCACACCTTCTATAATGTTTGGTATGGAATTATATGACTGAAAGCTGAGTAAACCAATAGTATAATCAGCATCATCTGTCAAGTCAATTGGTGGAAAAATGTTTGCACAAAGCACACTAGATGTACCAGTTAATGTGAACGTGTACGACATGACTAAGATATGTTTTTCAAATTCATGCGTTATTATATAGAAATTGTAAACATAAATGTCCACAATATGGTGTATTCCAAACTTGGTATCTCTTCCTATTGTACACTATATCACATCCGCTTAAGTAATACAACAATTCTAATGGTGGCCTGAGGTTACCAAAAGGGTCAAAATATTCCACTCTGTTTGCTTTTTTAATATATGCCACCCAATGGGTGCCCATGTTATTGATAGAATCCAAGTTTACAATTGCACATTCATACGTTTTTGGTCTTTTTGGCAAAGTGTCACGCATATACACTCCTCTAAAATATGGCACATCTTTAGCAAATTTCATCAATTCTATATTTGTCAATGCTCTATTCGGAATTAGTCAATCCCTTTTAATTTGCAAACCATATCCTTTTTTATAAGGTTTAAGATAAAATCCATGACCAACTTGTTGTGCTTCCATTTTTTTATTATGCCTTCTCATCTCTTCTAACCGATCTCTAGCCGCTTGTGTATCCTTTACGACTTTAGCTATAGCCGACGCTCCTCCAGCTAAACTCCCAATAGCTGAAAGCCCGCCGAACAATGGTAATAGAAATGGTAGAATTCCTCCAGTTCTTGGTATTGGTAAAATTCTCATCTGAGTCCTTTTCCTCTTCCTCATCTTTGTATTTTTCTTCACCTTTCTGCCACCACCTCTCTTCCCCCCGGCTCCGATTTTCAACTTAGCTTTCATGATTTTTGTAACTGCCCAGGCCGCCGCCTTCTCACCAAAAGATGCGTCACTAGCTTTTGTTCTTTGCCCAGCTTTTTCAACAAGTATACGATCAGCTTTATGTCTTGACTCTATATCTTTATATTTTGAATATGCAATGTCGTGTTCACGACAGGCTTCGTCTAAAGGGTTTATTCCTCTATCCCCACGTTGTAACCGCTCTTGTAATTTGGTTCCAGGACCACAGTATCTATAACCGGGTATGTGTAGTTCAAAAGGTAGTTTGTTAATCACTGAATTTATAAGACCTCGCCCACTAATCCTCTTTCTCATTATGATAGCAAATTCGGACCTGAACGTATATATATGTACCCAACCGCCCACAACCTACCATGCGTTTAGAGGAGCAAAGTGAAAAATTCCCTATTTGCAACCAATTAATGCTTCTAAAAGATGATGAACCTGTGAAATTAAATCGTCATGGATTACTGCTACCAGATAGTATAAGAGCGCTCATTTGTGGGACTTCTGGATCTGGCAAAACAAATCTTATGGTCTGTTTGTTGTTACAATCAAATGGTTTGAAATTCACCAATGTTTATATATGCAGTAGATCAATTCAACAAGACAAATATATATATTTAGAGAACATTTTTAAACTGGTTCCAGAAATTGGCTATTTTACAATTGATAATGCTCAACAGTTCCCAACAATGCCGAACCAAACTCGATTATAATTTTTGATGATATCTCCATGGATGAACAGGAAAACATTCGTAAATATTTTAGTATGGGCCGCCATAAGCAAATTGATTGCTTCTATCTGTGCCAAAGTTATGCAAAAATACCTAAACACTTGGTTCGTGATAATGCAAATTTTATTATTCTCTTTGAACAGGATGAATTGAATTTAAGACATGTTTATAGTGATCATATAAGTTCGCCCAATATTTCATTTGATAAGTTTAAACAGATGTGCAATATCTGTTGGCAGGATCGCCATGGGTTTCTAACTATTGATAAAACACGAGATATGCACAATGGTAGATTTAGGAAAGATTTGGATACATTTATCTATATATAGAGTGGAAACGTATAGACATCCATCATTTCCAAATATGGATTCAAAACAACTTAGGATGGATACAAAAGCTACAAAACAACTTATTAAAACCACTAAATCGTTGCGTGAAAAGTATAAAAGTTTGAAGAGAGGACTTCAGCTCTCTCAGGATGATATAGAAAAGAAGTTGGAACCTATAACTAAACCACTTAAAGAGTTAGTGTATCAGAAAGAGCAGCGGATTATCAAAGATGAAAAACCATTAAAAGATGCTTCCACTTCAACTGAGCCATCATCACCCTCTCTGCAGACTTATAAAAGCATACCTTTTTTACAAAAAGAAGAAACATTTGAAGATGTTGGTGAGACAAGTACACCTCTAAAGCAGATACAACAACTTGATGCTTCCACTTCAACTGAGCCATCATCACCCCCTCTGCAGACTTATAAAAGCATACCTTTTTTACAAAAAGAAGAAACATTTGAAGATGTTGGTGAGACAAGTACACCTCTAAAGCAGATACAGCAACTTGATGAGGAAACATTTGAAAGAAGTTTAGAAGCGGAGCATGGGATTGGCTCTGAGATACGTCCTTATTTAATTAAAATAAAAAAATCGGAAACCGGCGATATGGATAGACGATATGGTATTCGAATACTCCCACAAGGTGGTATGGCTATAGGAAATGCTCAAGTAACCATTGATGGTGATGACATTAATGTAAATAATGAATGGTATGAAGGTACACCTGGATTATTTCAATTGTTATTTTTAAAACAACCGACCGACTATTCTGAACAGGATTTAGAAAATTATAAGAAAATCTTAGAAGTTAGTAACGCTCACAAACAGCAGTTCAGCGGGGAAAAAGGTATTAGTTCTAATCGTGGTTGGAAGTATAAACATATCATTGCACCTCTTTTTACGCCTCATTCATCACCACCCCTCACAGGGAGAACCAGATCTACCAGAAATAGACCGTTGAGTGGTACAGGTATGTGGGAGGGTCAAAGCATTTATGAATACTGGGATGACCCAAATGAATTGGTAGATCGACTTCGACTATTGTATGCATCATCGGCTGCTGGTCACACCGGTCATGAAAATGAAATTCAGTCTATAATAGAGGAGTTGCGAGAATCTGGAATCATTTATTAAGTAGCAGTTCAACATGTCGGTTGATAAATTTGGCCGCCATGAATATTCATCATTTAGAGATAAATTTACCCAACTGATGGATGATGAGGCTAATGTGGTGAATGTGGGTAATAAACGCATAATTAATGTTAGTACACCCAAAGGTGTTAATGATGCCGTGAATAAAATATATGCTGACAGTTTGGCCAATATAGCCAATTGGCGAGCGAATCATATAAACGTTGGAAATAAACGTATAATTAATGTGCTTGATCCTGAAGACAAACATGATTGTGTAACAAGGGGATTTTTGGAAAGTACTGCGCTGATCATACCAAAAACGGAAGAGGGTGTACCCATTACGAATATATATAATGCACTTGGACGATTATAGTTGTTGAGACTGATTGTTGATGGAGAAGTTGAACCTTTGAAAAAATCTTCGCATGTCTGTTTATTTGATTCTAGAGTTGCCCATTCATCTACACTCAGATAGATTATGCCATTTTTCTTAGTCTTCAAAGCTATGAGTGGTACACTATCTTGAGAAATACCTGTGATTATAGTTTTCGAGTTATGTCTGTTGAGTGGAAAACTTGTAGTTAACTGCAACCCTGTTTCACTCACGGCCATGTTTAACACACTACTGAAAAGGTTCCTTTGCTCAATATCTTAATAATCACCCCTACCATTTTTTTTTTTTTCAAGCACATCCTTTAAATCACAATCAATTTGCCACGCCAATCTATCTATTAAACAGCATATACACGTATCAGGACCACACCTTTGTTTAGGGTTGGACCAAACGCACTGTTTATAATGTTTATTCGGCACCTTTTCCATATATTCATTAGCATACTGTTCTAGCTTTAGTAATTTCATTTTCAAATTTATGCATTTCTGCGCTAGTATCAAATTTTTTTCCACCGGCACATTAGGTAATAGAGACAGAAATTTTTGATAGTTATCACTAGTTATAATTTTTTTCCAATGATCACCCATCCTTCAAACTAAGCTTGAAATAATAGGTGGTTGATATTATATATATAGGATGACTCATATATCAACCCTGTAAAGGATCGAGGGGTGGTTGATAAAATGCGCTGTTATAATATTTCTTATTTTATTATAATGTGAATAATAATTTTTAATATTTAATAATTCATAATTTTACTAATTATCTTGAACTCAGGGTCTCGGTTAGGCTGATATAAAGATAAACTATGTTTTACAACAAAATAATCTTAGTATCTTAACCTAGAGGTCATGGTTAGGATGATATATGGAAAATAACAATATTATGTAATAATAAATTTAACTAGACTTATTCTTATTAATTATCATGCTATCTTCACCTCAGGGTCGCTGATATAGAGCTGCTCTATAATAATATAACTTCCTCCCCCATCATTACATCGCATTTTTTAATAATTTTACCTCATCTTATTAATTTACTATAATAGTATTAAATCAACTTTTATTTTAACCTTTATTTACCTTAAATACTTTTCACCTTTTTTTTTATATTCTATTTTAATCTTATTAATTATCGTGCTAACTTGACCGGGTGTCGCGGTTAGGGTGCTATCGAACTGGATAGTAAACAAAGCTAAGCTTTTTATTATTGATTAACATGATACATGGTTGGGCTGATCTGGCCTTGGCTGTAACCTCTGATTAGCGGCTCTAAGATTAGAATTTTGGCGCCATCTGGACCTGGGCCAAGGCTAGGCTGGGCTAACCTTGGCTGTAACCTATGATTAGCGGCTAAAAGATTAGAATTTGGCTCAATCTTGACCTGGGGTCGAGGTTAGGCGGATCTGACCTTGGCTGTAACCTCTGAGTAGCGGCTAAAAGATTAGAATTTTAGCTTGAAATTGGGCTTGGCCGCCATATTGGACTTTTTCCCTGCGCCAGGAACCCTCTTTATTAACTACTATAATTCTAATGGACAATTTTTATTTTCTTTTACTCCTAGTAAGGGGAAGTGCTGCGATGGTCTTAAAGATTCAAAATTCCGTATTCACCAGAAATATTATTTGTAAGAAAATTTAGCAGCACGCACTATAACCCAAAAAGTCCTGTTTCCCATTGCTGTGAAAACAGTTTGTATCAAATAGCCTTGACTTACCTTCCTATTGCGAGTCGCCAAAGATACTATATTCACAAAGCCAGCCGCTAGATATCTTGCAATGACGTTCCAAACTAGCATGAGCTTCGCCGACAATATTAGGCGAGCAGCTGACGAGGCTGAAGTGATGCTAGAAACCAACATGCTAGAAACACTGAATATTTGACTATAACACAATAATCAAGTGAAAAGGAATGAGGTAGCGAGAACACAGCCGCTAAATATAGAGCTTTAAAATATAACGATGAAAATAGAATTTTACATAAAGACCAAACAATAACGCCGAGACGCCTATGACTCTCCGAGGGCTGCCTCATTATTTATTTTTTATACTGAACAGGCGAACAAACTTGAAGTACTTGCTCCTAAGTGTATTTTAACGGATTTCTATATTATTTACACTGTTAACTTAAAATAATTTATTCTATTGATTACCATAACTAGTAATTTCCAATCAAACGCTTTAAACCGAAAAGACCTGCATTTAAAGGTTTCCCCACCCCGGGAATCACGTGCTCCAGCCCGAACGTGATCGTCATCGCCAGCCATTCTAATGCGACGTCCGTTAAACCCAACATAATATGGAATAAGTGTAACTGCAGCATCATCATAGCTATGAAATGAGTTTGTATTATGTAGCCTTGGCTTACCTTAAACTGCGATTCGGCAAAAAAACAATATTTACTAAGCCTGCTGCTAAGTATCTTGGAATGACGAATCAAACTAGGATGAGCTTCGCCGACTATATTAGGCGAGCAGCTGACGTGATGCTAGAAACACTGAATATTTGAGTATGTCCAAAATCAAAAAGCGAGAAGGAGCGAGAACACAGCCGCTAAATTTACAGCTTTAAAATACATGATGGAAATAAAGTTTTCCATAAAGATCTAAAAATAACGCCGAGACGCCTCTGATTCTCCGCTGGCTGCCTCAATATTTTTTTTTTTTTGCAAAGCAGGTAAAAAAAAAGCCTCAAGCACTTGCGGCTAAGTGTATTTTAATGATCCCCAGGAACTACCTTTCCAATCCTCAAAACTTCATTTCGTCAATTGTCACGTCCTTCCAGTTTTCCAAATTTCAATCAGTGCCCTAAATATTATCAATTCAGCGCGGGAATTTGTGCAATTTACACCTTTTTCAATTAAATCATTATTAAATAATAATTAAAAACCTTCAGAAGTTGTACAGTTTTCCGCCAGATCTACTTTTAATCCTTCTTGCCCTGTAAAATCGTGAAACACACGATCTTCATGTGCTTCTGACCAATATGAGTGACTTCGAGATGTTTTGCAACTGTTACTATTAACGCTGCTAAAACTATCATCAAATGAGAAATCATCGTCTTCACCTGTAATCATTGAATTTGATCAGCTTCTAGTGTATTCATAGTCCGTCAAGGAATAGCCAACTATATCATTTGGTTTATTACCTTACAAGTTGTATCTTCTTCAATCGAAAATATAATACGTCTTTTCCTCGTCGGGAATATCTTGCGAATGTTTAGCATTTTATACACACAAAAGTAATATTCTAATGACACTTGATATGAAATACTAAATAACACTTTAAATCAATAACTTTTTTAATTCCAACACTTGCTGAAACTGACACGCTCCGAAGCTGACCAATAATACTGAACCTCACTAATTCGAATAGATTTAAAAAAAAATACTGTATTCATGTTAATTAAATCCACTAGACAAACACTCGTACAAACCAAAACAAGAAATATGCAAGAAAATTGACAAAAGCATATAAACAAAGTGAATTCAACTATACGTGAAAAATAAAAAATATCAACAGACTAGGTCAGTAACCTGCATAATGGGTATAAATCTGTAGGTTCAAACACAATCCAGGTTATTTATAGTATAAAATTTATAAATATCAAGTTAATTTAACTTTAGTCTTCAGTATAGCGCAATAAATTTTGAAAGAATCGTTTTTCACTGTTTAAAAAATACAATGATCTCCAGACCATGAACTGTTAACATCTATTTCATTGTTATCTAATCAACTATTCAGTTTGTGACAAAATTTGCTCCATTACATAATCACAAGCAGATAAAGAACAAGCAACGCAGATTTGCGACGCTGGACGCAGATACAAGAATATTGCGCTGTGTATATGCGACGCCGGTATCCAACCGGTCAATTAGAATTAAATATGTTCTTTAAATTCCGAGTTTGATAAAAATTAGAAGACCGTATGTGCATTTTTACAGAAAAATATTTTTCAGTTTTCTGGTATTTTCTTCCAGTTTTCTCTAAAATGGCTTTGCTTTGGACATCAACTACACATATGAAGATCGACGATTATTGTTTCCATAATTTCTTTAAAAAAATTCATTTAAGGGCAATTTTAGCGGAGACACCTCTCCGTTAGGTTTTCCTCTAATGTGCTATTTCAGTTTACTATACAATTCTATCATCTAAATAATATTAATTCGAATTAAATGTGTTGTTGAAATTCTGAGTTTTAAAAAAAATCGGATGACCAGAAGTGCGCTTTTACTGAAGAAAATTAGTAAAACGGAAGTGCGCTTTTACTGATCTTTTATTCAGTTTTCGACCAACTCCAAGGAAATTTAATTGAATTTGCTACACAAACTATAAACTTTTTCAATTAGGTATAATTGAAGTAATAGAAAGTTGTGTATGTGTTTCACAGCAATTTTTTTTTTTATTTTGTAGGTGAAATACACATATATCTACACAACCACAAATAGCAATGATAAACATGTTAAGCATTCACTTACCCACTCTGCTCTACCTGGACTGGAAGTTCCGAAGAAGGATATTAATAGTGGCCATATAAATGTTTAAATAAATAATTATAATTCCAATTATTAACTTCATAACAGTATCATGCAATATATCATTGTAGTCATAAATTATTTAAAACTTATTTATGTATTTGACGATTTTATTAATGAAACCATTTTGAATGGAAAATTAAATTCTTAAAAGCAAAGAATGTTCCAGACTGAAGATTTTTGCTAATCACAAACAATATTACAAGCAATTAGTAATACATCACATTTTCATTCTATCAAATATTCAATCTTTAAAAAGGCCTAAGTAATATCATAGAATTTATGCAGCAAACATGCATGCGAAATGACATAATTTGAAGGAATTATAATTATTCTGAATTTATTTAAACCGAGTTCATTTAATCCTAAGATTTTTATAGCAATAATATTATGGAGAATCAAGAGTCAACATAAACATGGACCACTATAATTCCTCAGCCTACCTTTATTGCTGTAGGTTGGGATATGTAACAATCTCTTGCCGGTACATATCCTTCGATGTCCCTGCTTCTTTCTCTTCATTACACTAGAGACACAGGACACAGTTTAAACTATTATAACCGCAAAATTGTAGAACGCATTACTAGAGTGGGCGGAATTTGGAATACCCGTGGACTAATTTTTTTTTAACGCACTAGTTAAAATAATCATTTATTATAATGATAAAGAATACAAAGCACTCCCGTTAGCAACCACTCCCGTATTACCTGTAAGGAAAAATAATAATAACCAATTAGTAGTTTAAATCCTGTAAAATTTAATAACCATTATTGCAGAAGATTCTGCGTAATAAGAATAATAATTTTAAAATGAATTTGGAAATAAACGTATCCTAAGGGAATGAGCACTTACCATGTGCAAAAGTATGCTATGAAACAATAACATCACTAATGTTTTACTGCAATTATTATAATTCTAATGGACAATTTTTATTTTCTTTTACTCCTAGTAAGGGGAAGTACTGCGATGGTCTTATAGATTCAAAATTCCGTATTCACCAGAAATATTATTTGTAAGAAAATTTAGCAGCACGCACTATAACCCAAAAAGTCCTGTTTCCCATTGCTGTGAAAACAGTTTGCATCTAATAGCCTTGACTTACCTTCCTATTGCGAGTCGCCAAAGATACTACATTCACAAAGCCAGCCGCTAGATATCTTGCAATGACGTTCCAAACTAGCATGAGCTTCGCCGACAATATTAGGCGAGCAGCTGACGAGGCTGAAGTGATGCTAGAAACCAACATGCTAGAAACACTGAATATTTGACTATAACACAATAATCAAGTGAAAAGGAATGAGGTAGCGAGAACACAGCCGCTAAATATAGAGCTTTAAAATATAACGATGAAAATAGAATTTTACATAAAGACCACACAATAACGCCGAGACGCCTATGATTCTCCGAGGGCTGCCTCATTATTTATTTTTTACACTGAACAGGCGAACAAACTTGAAGTACTTGCTCCTAAGTGTATATTAACGGATTTCTATATTATTTACACTGTTAACTTAAAATAATTTATTCTATTGATTACCATAACTAGTAATTTCCAATCAAACGCTTTAAACCGAAAAGACCTGCTTTTAAAGGTTTCCCCACCCCGGGAATCACGTGCCCCAGCCCGCACGTGATCGTCATCGCCAGCCATTCTAATGCGACGTCCGTTAAACCCAACATAATATGGAATAAGTGTAACTGCAGCATCATCATAGCTATGAAATGAGTTTGTATTATGTAGCCTTGGCTTACCTTAAATTGCGATTCGGCAAAAAAACAATATTTACTAAGCCTGCTGCTAAGTATCTTGGAATGACGAATCAAACTAGGATGAGCTTCGCCGACTATATTAGGCGAGCAGCTGACGTGATGCTAGAAACACTGAATATTTGAGTATATCCAAAATCAAAAAGCGAAAAGGAGCGAGAACAGAGCCGCTAAATTTACAGCTTTAAAATACATGATGGAAATAAAGTTTTCCATAAAGATCTAAAAATAACGCCGAGACGCCTGTG
Source organism: Triatoma infestans (assembly GCA_011037195.1). Lineage (NCBI taxonomy): Eukaryota > Metazoa > Arthropoda > Insecta > Hemiptera > Reduviidae > Triatoma > Triatoma infestans. The sequence goes on from JAAEAF010014268.1 coordinate 18,847, forward strand.
ATTCTCCGCTGGCTGCCTCAATATTTTTTTTTTTTTGCAGAGCAGGTAAAAAAAAAGCCTCAAGCACTTGCGGCTAAGTGTATTTTAATGATCCCCAGGAACTACCTTTCCAATCCTCAAAACTTCATTTCGTCAATTGTCACGTCCTTCCAGTTTTCCAAATTTCAATTAGGGCCGTAAATATTAACATTTCAGCGCGGGAATTTGTGCAATTTACATCTTTTTCAATTAAATCATTATTAAATAATAATTAAAAACCTTCAGAAGTTGTACAGTTTTCCGCCAGATCTACTTTTAATCCTTCTTGCCCTGTAAAATCGTGAAACACACGATCTTCATGTGCTTCTGATTAATATGAGTGACTTCGAGATGTTTTGCAACTGTTACTATTAACGCTGCTAAAACTATCATCAAATGAGAAATCATCGTCTTCACCTGTAATCATTGAATTTGATGAGCTTCTCGTGTATTCATAGTCCGTCAAGGAATAGCCAACTATATCATTTGGTTTATTACCTTACAAGTTGTATCTTCTTCAATCGAAAATATAATACGTCTTTTCCTCGTCGGGAATATCTTGCGAATGTTTAGCATTTTATACACACAAAAGTAATATTCTAATGACACTTGAAATCAATAACTTTTTTAATTCCAACACTTGCTGAAACTGACACGCTCCGAAGCTGACCAATAATACTGAACCTCACTAATTCGAATAGATTTAAAAAAAATACTGTATTCATGTTAATTAAATTCACTAGACAAACACTCGTACAAACCAAAACAAGAAAGTTGACAAAAGCATATAAACAAAGTGAATTCAACTATACGTGAAAAATAAAAAATATCAACAGACTAGGTCAGTAACCTGCATAATGGGTATAAATCTTTAGGTTCAAACACAATGCAGGTTATTTATAGTATAAAATTTATAAATATCAAGTTAATTTAACTTTAGTCTTCAGTAGAGCGCATAAATTTTGAAAGAACCTTATGTCACTGTTTAAAAAATACAATGATCTCCAGACCATGAACTGTTAACATCTATTTCGTTGTTATCTAATCAACTATTCAGTTTGTGACAAAATTTGCTCCATTAGATAATCACAAGCAGATAAAGAACAAGCAACGCAGATTTGCGACGCTGGACGCAGATACAAGAATATTGCGCTGTGTATATGCGACGCCGGTATCCAACCGGTCAATTAGAATTAAATATGTTCTTTAAATTCCGAGTTTGAAAAAAATTAGAAGACCGTAAGTGCATTTTTACAGAAAAATATTTTTCAGTTTTCTGGTATTTTCTTCCAGTTTTCTCAAAAATGGCTTTGCTTTGGACATCAACTACACATATAAAGATCGACGATTATTGTTTCCATAATTTCTTTAAAAAAATTCATTTAAGGGCCATTTTAGCGGAGACACCTCTCCGTTAGGTTTTCCTCTAATGTGCTATTTCAGTTTACTATACAATTCTATCATCTAAATAATATTAATTCCAATTAAATGTGTTGTTGAAATATTGAGTTTTAAAAGAAATCGGATGACGAGAAGTGCGCTTTTACTGAAGAAAATTAGTAAAACGGAAGTGCGCTTTTACTGATCTTTTATTCAGTTTTCGACCAACTCCAAGGAAATTTAATTGAATTTGCTACACAAACTATAAACTTTTTCAATTAGGTATAATTGAAGTAATAGAAAGTTGTGTATGTGTTTCACAGCAATTTTTTTTATTATTTTGTAGGTGAAATACACATATATCTACACAACCACAAATAGCAATGATAAACATGTTAAGCATTCACTTACCCACTCTGCTCTACCTGGACTGGAAGTTCCGAAGAAGGATATTAATAGTGGCCATATAAATGTTTAAATAAATAATTATAATTCCAATTATTAACTTCATAACAGTATCATGCAATATATCATTGTAGTCATAAATTATTTAAAACTTATTTATGTATTTGACGATTTTATTAATGAAACCATTTTGAATGGAAAATTAAATTCTTAAAAGCAAAGAATGTTCCAGACTGAAGATTTTTGCTAATCACAAACAATATTACAAGCAATTAGTAATACATCACATTTTCATTCTATCAAATATTCAATCTTTAAAAAGGCCTAAGTAATATCATAGAATTTATGCAGCAAACATGCATGCGAAATGACATAATTTGAAGGAATTATAATTATTCTGAATTTATTTAAACCGAGTTCATTTAATCCTAAGATTTTTATAGCAATAATATTATGGAGAATCAAGAGTCAACATAAACATGGACCACTATAATTCCTCAGCCTACCTTTATTGCTGTAGGTTGGGATATGTAACAATCTCTTGCCGGTACATATCCTTCGATGTCCCTGCTTCTTTCTCTTCATTACACTAGAGACACAGGACACAGTTTAAACTATTATAACCGCAAAATTGTAGAACGCATTACTAGAGTGGGCGGAATTTGGAATACCCGTGGACTAATTTTTTTTTTAACGCACTAGTTAAAATAATCATTTATTATAATGATAAAGAATACAAAGCACTCCCGTTAGCAACCACTCCCGTATTACCTGTAAGGAAAAATAATAATAACCAATTGTAGTTTAAATCCTGTAAAATTTAATAACCATTATTGCAGAAGATTCTGCGTAATAAGAATAATAATTTTAAAATGAATTTGGAAATAAACGTATCCTAAGGGAATGAGCACTTACCATGTGCAAAAATATGCTATGAAACAATAACATCACTAATGTTTTACTGCAATTATTATAATTCTAATCGACAATTTTTATTTTCTTTTACTCCTAGTAAGGGGAAGTACTGCGATGGTCTTAAAGATTCAAAATTCCGTATTCACCAGAAATATTATTTGTAAGAAAATTTAGCAGCACGCACTATAACCCAAAAAGTCCTGCTTTTAAAAGTCCTGTTTCCCATTGCTGTGAAAACAGTTTGTATCAAATAGCCTTGACTTACCTTCCTATTGCGAGTCGCCAAAGATACTATATTCGCAAAGCCAGCCGCTAGATATCTTGCAATGACGTTCCAAACTAGCATGAGCTTCGCCGACAATATTAGGCGAGCAGCTGACGAGGCTGAAGTGATGCTAGAAACCAACATGCTAGAAACACTGAATATTTGACTATAACACAATAATCAAGTGAAAAGGAATGAGGTACCGAGAACACAGCCGCTAAATATAGAGCTTTAAAATATAACGATGAAAATAGAATTTTACATAAAGACCAAACAATAACGCCGAGACGCCTATGATTCTCCGAGGGCTGCCTCATTATTTATTTTTTACACTGAACAGGCGAACAAACTTGAAGTACTTGCTCCTAAGTGTATTTTAACGGATTTCTATATTATTTACACTGTTAACTTAAAATAATTTATTCTATTGATTACCATAACTAGTAATTTCCAATCAAACGCTTTAAACCGAAAAGACCTGCTTTTAAAGGTTTCCCCACCCCGGGAATCACGTGCCCCAGCCCGCACGTGATCGTCATCGCCAGCCATTCTAATGCGACGTCCGTTAAACCCAACATAATATGGAATAAGTGTAACTGCAGCATCATCATAGCTATGAAATGAGTTTGTATTATGTAGCCTTGGCTTACCTTAAATTGCGATTCGGCAAAAAAACAATATTTACTAAGCCTGCTGCTAAGTATCTTGGAATGACGAATCAAACTAGGATGAGCTTCGCCGACTATATTAGGCGAGCAGCTGACGTGATGCTAGAAACACTGAATATTTGAGTATATCCAAAATCAAAAAGCGAAAAGGAGCGAGAACAGAGCCGCTAAATTTACAGCTTTAAAATACATGATGGAAATAAAGTTTTCCATAAAGATCTAAAAATAACGCCGAGACGCCTGTGATTCTCCGCTGGCTGCCTCAATATTTTTTTTTTTTTTGCAGAGCAGGTAAAAAAAAAGCCTCAAGCACTTGCGGCTAAGTGTATTTTAATGATCCCCAGGAACTACCTTTCCAATCCTCAAAACTTCATTTCGTCAATTGTCACGTCCTTCCAGTTTTCCAAATTTCAATTAGTGTCGTAAATATTATCATTTCAGCGCGGGAATTTGTGCAATTTACACCTTTTTCAATTAAATCATTATTAAATAATAATTAAAAACCTTCAGAAGTTGTACAGTTTTCCGCCAGATCTACTTTTAATCCTTCTTGCCCTGTAAAATCGTGAAACACACGATCTTCATGTGCTTCTGACCAATATGAGTGACTTCGAGATGTTTTGCAACTGTTACTATTAACGCTGCTAAAACTATCATCAAATGAGAAATCATCGTCTTCACCTGTAATCATTGAATTTGATGAGCTTCTCGTGTATTCATAGTCCGTCAAGGAATAGCCAACTATATCATTTGGTTTATTACCTTACAAGTTGTATCTTCTTCAATCGAAAATATAATACGTCTTTTCCTCGTCGGGAATATCTTGCGAATGTTTAGCATTTTATACACACAAAAGTAATATTCTAATGACACTTGATATGAAATACTAAATAACACTTGAAATCAATAAATTTTTTAATTCCAACACTTGCTGAAACCCTCACGCTCCGAAGCTGACCAATAATAATGAACCTCACTAATTCGAATAGATTTAAAAAAAATACTGTATTCATGTTAATTAAATCCACTAGACAAACACTCGTACAAACCAAAACAAGAAATATGCAAGAAAATTGACAAAAGCATATAAACAAAGTGAATTCAACTATACGTGAAAAATAAAAAATATCAACAGACTAGGTCAGTAACCTGCATAATGGGTATAAATCTGTAGGTTCAAACACAATCCAGGTTATTTATAGTATAAAATTTATAAATATCAAGTTAATTTAACTTTAGTCTTCAGTATAGCGCAATAAATTTTGAAAGAATCTTTTTTCACTGTTTAAAAAATACAATGATCTCCAGACCATGAACTGTTAACATCTATTTCATTGTTATCTAATCAACTATTCAGATTGTGACAAAATTTGCTCCATTACATAATCACAAGCAGAAAAAGAACAAGCAACGCAGATTTGCGACGCTGGACGCAGATACAAGAATAGTGCGCTATGTATTTGCGACGCCGGTATCCAACCGGTCAATTAGAATTAAATATGTTCCTTAAACTCCGAGTTTGAAAAAAATTAGAAGACCGTATGTGCATTTTTACAGAAGATATTTTTCAGTTTTCTGGTATTTTCTTCCACTTTTCTCAAAAATGGCTTTGCTTTGGACATCAACTACACATATAAAGATCGACGATTATTGTTTCCATAATTTCTTTAAAAAAATTCATTTAAGGGCAATTTTAGGGGAGACACCTCTCCGTTAGGTTTTTCTCTAATGTGCTATTTCAGTTTACTATACAATTCTATCATCTAAATAATATTAATTCGAATTAAATGTGTTGTTGAAATGCTGAGTTTTAAAAAAAATCGGATGACCAGAAGTGCGCTTTTACTGAAGAAAATTAGTAAAACGGAAGTGCGCTTTTACTGATTTTCATTGTATCAAATATTCAATCTTTAAAATGGCCTAAGTAATATCATAGAATTTATGCAGCAAACATGCATGCGAAATGACATAATTAGAAGGAATTATAATTATTCTGAATTTATTTAAACCGAGTTCATTTAATCCTAAGATTTTTGAGCAATAATATTATGGAGAATCAAGAGTCAACATAAACATGGACCACTATAATTCCTCAGCCTACCTTTATTGCTGTAGGTTGGGATATGTAACAATCTCTTGCCGGTACATATCCTTCGATGTCCCTGCTTCTTTCTCTTCATTACACTAGAGGCACAGGACACAGTTTAAACTATTATAACCGCAAAATTGTAGAACGCATTATTAGAGTGGGCGGAATTTGGAATACCCGTGGACTAATTTTTTTTTTAACGCACTAGTTAAAATAATCATTTATTATAATGATAAAGAATACAAAGCACTCCCGTTAGCAACCACTCCCGTATTACCTGTAAGGAAAAATAATAATAACCAATTAGTAGTTTAAATCCTGTAAAATTTAATAACCATTATTGCAGAAGATTCTGCGTAATAAGAATAATAATTTTAAAATGAATTTGGAAATAAACGTATCCTAAGGGAATGAGCACTTACTATGTGCAAAAATATGCTATGAAACAATGACATCACTAATGTTTTACTGCAATTATCATAATTAGTAGTTAATAAAGAGGGTTCCTGGCGCAGGGAAAAAGTCCAATGTGGCGGCCAAACCCAATTTCAAGCTAAGATTCTAATCTTTTAGCCGCTACTCAGGGGTTACAGCCAAGGTCAGATCCGCCTAACCTCGACCCCAGGTCAAGATTGAGCCAAATTCTAATCTTTTATCCGCTAATCAGAGGTTCCAGCCAAGGTTAGCCCAGCCTAGCCTTGGCCCAGGTCCAGATGGCGCCAAAATTCTAATCTTAGAGCCGCTAATCAGAGGTTACAGCCAAGGCCAGATCAGCCCAACCATGTATCATGTTAATCAATAATAAAAAGCTTAGCCTTGTTTACTATCCAGTTCGATAGCACCCTAACCGCGACCCCCGGTCAAGTTAGCACGATAATTAATAAGATTAAAATAGAATATAAAAAAAAAGGTGAAAAGTATTTAAGGTAAATAAAGGTTAAATTAAAAGTTGATATAATACTAGTATAGTAAATTAATAAGGTGAGGTAAATTTTAAAAATTATATTTATTACATAAGTTTGGAAAAAAGGTAAAATTATTTAAAAATAAGTGTGTTATGATAGGGAAAAAGATTAAATTCGAATAAGTTAAAAAGATAGAGCATCTCTATATCGCATAGCCGCGACCTGAGGTTAAGATAGCATGATAAATAATAAGATTAAGGTGAATTATTAAAAATTAAATTTTATATTTTGTAATCTGTATATATATTATGCAATGTATTGGGTGATATAATGAAAAAGGCATTTTTAAAAATAAAATATATTTTATTGATAATTTATTGTTATTGAATACCATGAATTTGAAACCAAATACAATCAGATCTGTGTATTTTACAAACACAATCATTCACATCATAATCAATTTTTACACCACAATAAATACATTTAGCACAATTGTTAGACACATTGACAAAACCGTTGAAAGCTAATAGCGCAGCACTTGGCTTCAATCTCCAATGGTTGAAGGTGTTTTCTCTAACAGAGGCATTTGCTAAGTCCACCTTAGAAGCGTTTTGCAACATCCAAGACAATAACATTTGACAAAATTGTGCAGAACAGTTATATTTAGTGTCCGAATGATATTCACACTTTAAGGCTTGTGTGTGATGATATGTGCAAAGATGTTTGAGGCTAGGGCAGCCAAAATCTTGTAGATTATAAACAGTTTTATCAATTATACCACTCAAAAATTTACATTTTTCCTCTCCTTTGGCATATAGATATTGATAATCTTGAGTGAATTTCTTCAACATATTATTACATTCCTCATATTCAATATCACCAACTTCCCATGCGATACCGTGCAGATTTCTATACACCCATCTATTGGGTCCTGAGTGTGGATTTCCATAAGGAGGCGGTTTGAAAATCCAATGCTTCTGTGAACCGGTCACATCAATAATGGCCAACTCCTTCACAATAAATGCATGTTCAAAGCTGAGATAGCCTTGAATATCTATGATTGCTACCGCACACATGATAGTAATGAACTGAATTTATTAACCCAACTTCTGAGGTTTTTATAGTCTTCTGACCAAACCTGAAAGGGGGTTATATTCCACAAGTGCGTCATGGAGAATTAAAGCGTAAGCTGTAGTATTAGCTTTAAACGCATCTGCTGTTTCCAACTCTATTCTGATGTCAACTGAGGATGATTTAATCGCTTCCGACTGACGAGAACAATCGATTACAATAATTGGTGCATCAGTTTTAAATTTATCCTTACTCCATATAGGTTCACATGGTTTTCCATAGTAGCTATGTTGAAAATGTTGGTACATATAATACAGGATAGTAAATGATTTTTGGAGAAGTCTATATTTAAATCATCATACGGATAAATATCTGAATTTAGATGCAATTTAACATTTGTAATTTGACAATGATCAAAATGTGAATTGTCCATTGATTTATTATTTTTCCTGTTTGTCTGAAATGCCAATATTACATATCGTGGTTTTTCCAGATTTGATGTAGTTTTCACTGTCCAAGTATGCTTGTTGGTGGCCGGTAAGGATGGGTATTCTACAAGATCCCATGATCTAAAAGCCATATACGCTGTTTTACCTTTATCGATAAAATTTAAAAATTTCAACTTCTGTTCATCGGATACTTTAACATAAGGCACTTTCCATTGTATTGATTTCAATGTAATAGAAGCGTTTGCATCCGCCGCTAATATTTGAATACAATTATCATCAGTTCTACTGCGGTGCAGAATCAATTCATGTTTTCCTTGTAGTATTATTCGATTGTAATCTTCGAAAAATCCCATTACAATATCCATAGGGATGCATGCGTCAAAATTCCCATCATCATCAGTCATTGCGGAATATGCATCAGGGAGCACCCAACCGCCCATTTGCAACGCTTTCACTTTATCACTGTTAAAGGATGTATAACCTTTTAATGTGCTGACAATTCCCGGGTTGCGAACATGATCAATTAATACACCGTTCAACTGGTATTTGATTTCATCAAACAAATGTAGAAATCCATTTCGCACAAATCTCAAGTCCTGTATATCTATTTTCCCACCACCTTCTTTCACTAATTGCCCTTGAATGTAGAGAAAACTTTTGGATGGAACGGTGCAGATGTCCTGCTGTTGTACGGCGATTATAATTTCATCAGAGTTGTTAAACGATTGCGTGTAAGGTTGATGAGTGTGATACTCAAAATAGGTTATCCTTTCTTCGAAGCTCACATCTGCATTAACATTTAGAATCTCTTCCATTTCGGTCTCACTGAAACTCCCACTTGTTGTTGTAGAAATCTAACGTTTGAAGGTGTTAACCGATGTACTCGTTCAATACTGTACGGGATACTCCGTACATAGCTGCTTTTATACTTTTGGAAGTCAATGCCCATTTTTCTTCAAATGTAATCGAATAGTAATCACTTCTTTGCGAAAATCTATTATATTGTAATCCTGATCAGTAATAGTTAGCGTAATATTGTCAATCACCTTAACGTTAGTTGGAAAGTAAATGACTGGTGAAGGTTCTTGAACTAATTTATAACCTGGTGGTACTATGGGCGAAAATTCATATATGGTATGTCCAAGTTTTCCATTCCTATATGAACCGGAAGCTATATTGCAATTCACCACAATTGTATTTACACTCTGAATATTAACAATATCATTCGATTTATGCCTAGTCATAGGTTTTAATACCTTTGGTTCGGTAAAGCCTAATAATGGACCAATCGAATGCTCTCTATTAAAATACACAGGTTTGGTGCACTCCAATTCCATCTTTAATGTATTTAAATTGCCTTTCAGTTTTATGGAATCTGTAGACGTCATGTGTGATTTTATATAATTTGCTATAGCATCAACTTCATAGGTGCCAGTAGGTAAACTGATTATTTTATTACCATAGTAGAATTTGTTATTCACGCCTTCTATAATGTTTGGTATGGAATTATATGACTGAAAGCTGAGTAAACCAATAGTATAATCAGCATCATCTGTCAAGTCAATTGGTGGAAAAATGTTTGCACAAAGCACACTAGATGTACCAGTTAATGTGAACGTGTACGACATGACTAAGATATGTTTTTCAAATTCATGCGTTATTATATAGAAATTGTAAACATAAATGTCCACAATATGGTGTATTCCAAACTTGGTATCTCTTCCTATTGTACACTATATCACATCCGCTTAAGTAATACAACAATTCTAATGGTGGCCTGAGGTTACCAAAAGGGTCAAAATATTCCACTCTGTTTGCTTTTTTAATATATGCCACCCAATGGGTGCCCATGTTATTGATAGAATCCAAGTTTACAATTGCACATTCATACGTTTTTGGTCTTTTTGGCAAAGTGTCACGCATATACACTCCTCTAAAATATGGCACATCTTTAGCAAATTTCATCAATTCTATATTTGTCAATGCTCTATTCGGAATTAGTCAATCCCTTTTAATTTGCAAACCATATCCTTTTTTATAAGGTTTAAGATAAAATCCATGACCAACTTGTTGTGCTTCCATTTTTTTATTATGCCTTCTCATCTCTTCTAACCGATCTCTAGCCGCTTGTGTATCCTTTACGACTTTAGCTATAGCCGACGGTCCTCCAGCTAAACTCCCAATAGCTGAAAGCCCGCCGAACAATGGTAATAGAAATGGTAGAATTCCTCCAGTTCTTGGTATTGGTAAAATTCTCATCTGAGTCCTTTTCCTCTTCCTCATCTTTGTATTTTTCTTCACCTTTTTGCCACCACCTCTCTTCCCCCCGGCTCCGATTTTCAACTTAGCTTTCATGATTTTTGTAACTGCCCAGGCCGCAGCCTTCTCACCAAAAGATGCGTCACTAGCTTTTGTTCTTTGCCCAGCTTTTTCAACAAGTATACGATCAGCTTTATGTCTTGACTCTATATCTTTATATTTTGAATATGCAATGTCGTGTTCACGACAGGCTTCGTCTAAAGGGTTTATTCCTCTATCCCCACGTTGTAACCGCTCTTGTAATTTGGTTCCAGGACCACAGTATCTATAACCGGGTATGTGTAGTTCAAAAGGTAGTTTGTTAATCACTGAATTTATAAGACCTCGCCCACTAATCCTCTTTCTCATTATGATAGCAAATTCGGACCTGAACGTATATATATGTACCCAACCGCCCACAACCTACCATGCGTTTAGAGGAGCAAAGTGAAAAATTCCCTATTTGCAACCAATTAATGCTTCTAAAGATGATGAACCTGTGAAATTAAATCGTCATGGATTACTGCTACCAGATAGTATAAGAGCGCTCATTTGTGGGACTTCTGGATCTGGCAAAACAAATCTTATGGTCTGTTTGTTGTTACAATCAAATGGTTTGAAATTCACCAATGTTTATATATGCAGTAGATCAATTCAACAAGACAAATATATATATTTAGAGAACATTTTTAAACTGGTTCCAGAAATTGGCTATTTTACAATTGATAATGCTCAACAGTTCCCAACAATGCCGAACCAAACTCGATTATAATTTTTGATGATATCTCCATGGATGAACAGGAAAACATTCGTAAATATTTTAGTATGGGCCGCCATAAGCAAATTGATTGCTTCTATCTGTGCCAAAGTTATGCAAAAATACCTAAACACTTGGTTCGTGATAATGCAAATTTTATTATTCTCTTTGAACAGGATGAATTGAATTTAAGACATGTTTATAGTGATCATATAAGTTCGCCCAATATTTCATTTGATAAGTTTAAACAGATGTGCAATATCTGTTGGCAGGATCGCCATGGGTTTCTAACTATTGATAAAACACGAGATATGCACAATGGTAGATTTAGGAAAGATTTGGATACACTTATCTATATATAGAGTGGAAACGTATAGACATCCATCATTTCCAAATATGGATTCAAAACAACTTAGGATGGATACAAAAGCTACAAAACAACTTATTAAAACCACTAAATCGTTGCGTGAAAAGTATAAAAGTTTGAAGAGAGGACTTCAGCTCTCTCAGGATGATATAGAAAAGAAGTTGGAACCTATAACTAAACGACTTAAAGAGTTAGTGGATCAGAAAGAGCAGCGGATTATCAAAGATGAAAAACCATTAAAAGATGCTTCCACTTCAACTGAGCCATCATCACCCCCTCTGCAGACTTATAAAAGCATACCTTTTTTACAAAAAGAAGAAACATTTGAAGATGTTGGTGAGACAAGTACACCTCTAAAGCAGATACAACAACTTGATGCTTCCACTTCAACTGAGCCATCATCACCCCCTCTGCAGACTTATAAAAGCATACCTTTTTTACAAAAAGAAGAAACATGTGAAGATGTTGGTGAGACAAGTACACCTCTAAAGCAGATACAGCAACTTGATGAGGAAACATTTGAAAGAAGTTTAGAAGCGGAGCATGGGATTGGCTCTGAGATACGTTCTTATTTAATTAAAATAAAAAAATCGGAAACCAGCGATATGGATAGACGATATGGTATTCGAATACTCCCACAAGGTGGTATGGCTATAATGGCTATAGGAAATGCTCAAGTAACCATTGATGGTGATGACATTAATGTAAATAATGAATGGTATGAAGGCACACCTGGATTATTTCAATTGCTATTTTTAAAA
>JAAEAF010014271.1:0-10457 GCA_011037195.1 Triatoma infestans
TATTTTAACTAGTGCGTTAAAAAAAAGTTAGTCCACGGATATTCCAAATTTCGCACAGAATAGTAATGCGTTCTACAATTTTGTGATTATAATATTTTAAACTGTGTCTTGTGTCCAGTGTAATGAAGTGAAAGAAGCAAGGACATCGAAGGATACGTAACTGCAAGAGATTGTTACATATTCCCACCTACAGCATTAAAGTTAGGCTGGGGAATTATAGTGGTCCATGTTTATGTTGTCTCTGGATACTCCGTAATAGTATTGGTATAAAAATCTTAGAATGAAATGAAACTCGGTTTAAATAAATTCCAACTAATTATAATTCATTCAAATTATGTCAAGAGTCGCATGAATGTTGCTACATAAATTCTTATATTACTTAGGGCTTGTTAGAGATTGAATATTTGATAGTAGTGAAAATGTGATGTATTGCTATCTCCTTGTGATATTATGTTTAGCAAAAATCTTCACTCTGGATAATTCTTAGACTTTTCAGAATTTACTTTTCCATTCCAAATAGTTTCCTTAATAAAATCGTCAAATGCGTAAATAAGGTTTTATATAATTTATGATAACAATGATATCTTGCATGATACGGTTACGAATTTAATAATTGGAATTATAATTATTTAATTAAACATTTATATGGCCACTATTAATATCCTTCTTCGGAACTTCCAGTCCAGGTAGAGCAGAGTCGGTAAGTGAATTGTTAACATGTTTATTATTGCAGATTGCATTTGTGAAGATATATGTGAATTTCCCCTACAAAAAAAAAAAAAGTCTGGTGTGAAAAGCGCACACAACTTTCTCTTACTCCAGTTATTAGAATTGTACCTACTTGACCAATTTTTTAGTTTGTGTACTAAGTTTGATGAAATTCCTTGGCGTTTGTCGAAAACGAATAACACGTTCAGCAAAAGCGCACTTGCGGTTTACTAATTTTCTTCAGTGAAAACGCCCTTCTGGTCATCGGATTTTTTTGAAAACTCAGAATTTGAGCAACACATTTCATTCTAATTAATATCATTTAGATGATAGAATTGTATAGTAAACTGAAAAAGCACCTTAGAGGAAATCCTAACCTCAACCTTCTCTCAAAAGAGCCCTTCAATGAATTTTTCAAGAGAAATTTTTTAAATAAAAGTGGTAGATGATTGTATGTGTAGTTGATATATCAAGTTTGAAGGAAATCGTCGAATCTGCAAGAAAATTGGAAAATACCAAAAAAGTGAATAATATTTTAGTGTTTTAATGTAAAAGTGTATCCATTGTGTAGGTTACTGACCTAGCCTGTTCATTTATTTTATTTTTGAGGTAGGTATAGTTGAGTTAACTTTTGTTTATATTATGTTAATCTTGTAATGCTTTTGTAAACTTTATTGCCTATTTCATGTTTTGGTTTGTACCAGAGTCAAACCAAATCCTATTGGATTAATTAACATAAATTAATATTTGTTTTAGCCTATTGTATTCAGTGAGGTGCAGTATTGTTGGTCAGCTTCGGAATGTCAGATTCGGCAAGTGTTGAAAGTAAAAAAGTTATCGATTTGAAGAGTAATTAGTATTTCATTTCACGTTTCATTAGAATTATTTTTTTTCTATGTGGGTATCAAATGTCAAAAATTCGCAGAAATTCGCGTTGAGAAAAAGACGTATAATATATTCGAGTAAAGATGAAAGAACTTGAAACGTAAATACACCAAATTATATAGGTGGCTATTGCTTGATGGACTATGAAGACACGAGAAGCTTGCCAAATTCAATTATTACTAGTGAAGCTGATGATGCTCATTTCATGATAGTTTTAGGGCCGCCTTTATAACTGTCGCAAAGCATTACTAGTCACTCACTTTGGCCAGGGGCAGATGTGGATGCTATATATTAGACGATATTACATGGCAAGTAGGATCAAAAGTTTACCTGGCGGAATACTGTATAATTTTTCCAAGCTATTACATTATTATTCGATAAAGATTTAATTGAAAAAATTGTACAGTGGTCAAATTTTCGCGCTGAAATATTACTAATTACAAGATATGTTTCCAATAATTCAAATTTGAAAAAGTGGAACGACGTCATAGTCGACGAAATGAAGTTTTCAGTACTGGAATTATAGTTTTTAGGATTCTATTATAATACACTTAGCCGCAAATAATACAGGCTTGTTCACCTGTTGAGGCTAAAAAAAAAAAAGTGAGGCTGCCAGAGGATAATCACAATCGTCTCGGCGTTATTTTTGTATCTTGATGTTAAATTCTATTTCCGCCGCGGTATTATAAAGCTCTAAAATTAGCGGCGTGTTTTCGGCACCTCCTTCCTTTTCACTTTATCATTTTTATTATACCCTAATGTTCAGTCTTTCTAGCATGTTGGTTTCTAGCATTATTTTAGCTTCGTCAGCTGCTTCGTAATGTGGTCGGCGAAGCTTATCTTAGTTTGAAACATGATTCCTAGATATTTAGCGGTTGACATTGTAAATGCAGTTTCAACGCGGCTGGCAAGTGGAAGGTAAGCCATGGCTACATGAGACAAACTGATTTCCAAGCATTAATGATGGTGCAGTTGCACTTATTTTGTGATATGTTGGGTTTAGCGGACGTCGCATTAGAATGGCTGGCGACGACGATCACGTGCGGGCTGGGGCACGTGATTCCCGGGATGGGGAAACTTATTGATGCATGTCTTTTCGCATTAGAGCGCATCTTCTTAATTACTAGTTATGGTAATCAATGTGATACTATATTCTATGTTTATGATGTAATTACAATAGAAATTCATTAAAATACACGAAGCCACAATTACTTCACGTTTGTTTACTTGCTCAGTCTAAACAAATATTAGGCATCCAGCGGAGAATCACAGGCATCTCGACGATATTTTTGGATTTTGATGAATATTTCTATTTTCGTCGATGTGTTATAAAGCTCTAAAATTTGCGTCTGTGTTGCCGCTACCACTTAACTTTTCACTTAATTATTTTTATTATACTCAAATATTCAGTGTTTCTAGCATGTTGGTTTCTAGCATGAATTCAGTCTCGTCAGTTGCTCGTCTAATATGTTCGGCAAAGCTGAAGGTAGTTTGAAACGTCATCCCAAGATATTTAGAGGCTGGCTTTGAAAATATAGTTTCTTGGACGACTAGCAAGCTTACTAGAAGGTAAGCCAAGGCTACATGATACAATCTGTTTTCATAGAAATTTGAAAAGCTATAAAAGCAGGTCATTTTGGATTAGAGTGCATGTTTCTAAATGTATTTCTGGTAAAAACGCAATTTAAGACAATCGCAATATTTCCACTTACTAGGAGTAAAGGAAAATAAAAATTTTCCATTAGAAGTATAATAATTGCAGTAAAACCGTAGTTATGTTATTGTTTCATACCATATTTTTGCACATGGTAAATTTTCATTCCTTTATTTCAATATTATTATTCTTCTTACGCAGAAACTTCTGCAATGATGGTTACTAAATTTTACCCGAATTACACTATTAATTGAATATTACTATACTTTTTTACAGGTAGTGCGAGAGCGGTTGGTGACGGGAGTGCTTTTTATTGTTTATTATCAAAATAAATGATTATTTTAACTAGTGCGAAAAAAAAAGTTAGTCCACGGATATTCCAAATTTAGCGCAGAATAGTAGTGCGTTCTACAATTTTGTGATTATAATATTTTAAACTGTGTCTTGTGTCCAGTGTAATGAAGTGAAAGAAGCAAGGACGTCGAAGGATATGTAACTGCAAGAGATAGTTACATATTCCAACCTACAGCATTAAAGGTAGGCTGGGGAATTATAGTGGTCCATGTTTATGTTGCCTCTGGATTCTGCGTAATAATATTGGTATAAAAATCTTAGAATGAAATGAACTCGGTTTAAATAAATTCAAAATCATTATAATTCATTCAATTTTTGTCAAGTCGCATGAATGTTTGCTACATAAATTCTATATTACTTAGTGCTTGTTAGAGATTGAATATTTGATAGTAGTGAAAATGTGATGTATTACTAATTCCTTGTGATATTATGTTTAGCCAAAATCTTCACTCTGGAAAATTCTTAGACTTTTCAGAATTTACTTTTCCATTCCAAATAGTTTGCTTAATAAAATCGTCAAATGCGTAAATAAGGTTTTATATAATCTATGACAACATTGATATCTTGCATGATACGGTTACGAAATTAATAATTGGAATTATAATTATTTAATTAAACATTTATATGGCCACTATTAATATCCTTCTTCGGAACTTCCAGTCCAGGTAGAGCAGAGTCGGTAAGTGAATTCTTAACATGTTTATTATTGCAGATTGCATTTGTGTAGATATATGTGAATTTCCCCTACAAAAGAAAAAAAAAGTCTGGTGTGAAACACGCACACAACTTTCTCTTACTCCAGTTTTCAGAATTGTACCTAATTGACCAATTTTTTAGTTTGTGTACCAAGTTTGATGAAATTCCTTGGCGTTTGTCGAAAACGAAATAAAATGTTCAGTAAAAGCGCACTTGCGGTTTACTAATATTGTTCAGTGAAAATGCACTTCTGGTCATCGGATTTTTTGGAAAACTCAGAATTTCAACAACACATTTCATTGTAATTAATATTATTTAGATGATAGAATTGTATAGTAAACTGAAAAAGCACGTTAGAGGAAATCGTAACCTCAACCTTCTCTCAAAAGAGAAATTTTTTAAATAAAAGTGGTAGATGATTGTATGTGTAGTTGATATATTAAGTTTGAAGAAAATCGTTGAATCTGCAAGAAAATTGGAAAAACCAAAAAAGTTAATAATATTTTAGTGTTTTAAAGTAAAAGTGTATACCATTGTGTAGGTTACTGACCTAGCCTGTTCATTTATTTTATTTTTGAGGTAGGTATAGTTGAATTCACTTTTGTTTATATTATGATAATCTTGTAATGCTTTTGTCAACTTTATTGCCTATTTCATGTTTTGGTTTGTACCAGAGTTTCTCTATTGGATTTAATTAATATAAATTAATATTTGTTTTAGCCTATTGTATTCAGTGAGGTGCAGTATTGTTGGTCAGCTTCGGAATGTAAGTTTCGGCAAGTGTTGAAAGTAAAAAAGTTATCGATTCTAAGAGTAATTAGTATTTCATTTCACGTTTCATTAGAATTATTTTTTTTTTGTGTGGGTATCAAAGGTCAAAAATTCGCAGAAATTCGCGTTGAGAAAAGGACGTATAATATATTCGAGTAAGGATGGAAGAACTTGTAACGTAAATACACCAAATTACATAGGTGGCTATTGCTTGATGGACTATGAAGACACGAGAAGCTTGCCAAATTCAATTATTACTAGTGAAGCCGATGATGCTCATTTCATGATAGTTTTAGGGCCGCCTTTATAACTGTCGCAAAGCATTACTAAGTCACTCACTTTGGCCAGGGGCAGATGTGGATGCTATATAAGACGATATTACATGGCAAGTAGGATCAAAAGTAGACCTGGCGGAATACTGTATAATTTTTCCACGCTTTTACATTATTATTCGATAAAGATTTAATTGAATAAATTGTACAGTGGTCAAATTCGCGCGCTGAAATGTTACTAATTACAACATATGTTCCCAATAATTCAAATTTGGAAAAGTTGAGGGACGTCACAGTCGACGAAATGAACTTTTTAGTACTGGAATTATAGTTTTTAAGATTCTATTAAAATACACTTAGCCGCAATTAATTCAGGCTTGCTCACCTGTTGAGGCTAAAAAAAAAATTGAGGCAGCCAGCGGATAATCGCAGGCGTCTCGTCGTTATTTTTGGATCTTGTTGTTAAATTCTATTTCCGCCGAGTTATTATAAAGCTCTAAAATTAGCGGCGTGTTTTCCGTACCTCCTTCCTTTTCACTTTATCATTTTCATTATACCCTAATGTTCAGTCTTTCTAGCATGTTGGTTTCTAGCATTATTTCAGCTTCGTCAGCTGCTTCCTAATGTAGTCGGCGAAGCTTATCTTAGTTTGAAACATGATTCCTAGATATTTAGCGGTTGATATTGTAAATGCAGTTTCATCGCGGCTGGCAAGTGGAAGGTAAGCCATGGCTACATGAGACAAACTGATTTCCAAGCATTAATGATGGTGCAGTTGCACTTATTTCGTGATATGTTGGGTTTAGCGGACGTCGCATTAGAATGGCTGGCGACGACGATCACGTGCGGGCTGGGGCACGTGATTCCCGGGATGGGGAAACTTATTGATGCATGTCTTTTCGCATTAGAGCGCATCTTCTTAATTACTAGTTATGGTAATCAATGTGATACTATATTCTATGTTTATGATGTAATTACAATAGAAATTCATTAAAATACACGAAGCCACAATTACTTCACGTTTGTTTACTTGCTCAGTCTAAACAAATATTAGGCATCCAGCTGAGAATCACAGCCATCTCGACGAGATTTTTGGATTTTGATGTAAAATTCTATTTTCGTCGATGTGTTACAAAGCTCTAAAATTTGCATGTGTGTTGCTGCTACCACCTGCCTTTTCACTTTATTATTTTTATTATACTCAAATATTCAGTGTTTCTAGCATGTTGGTTTCTAGCATCAATTCAGTCTCGTCAGTTGCTCGTCTAATATGTTCGGCGAAGCTGAAGGTAGTTTGAAACGTCATCCCAAGATATTTAGCAGCTGGCTTTGAAAATATAGTTTCTTGGACGACTAGCAAGCTTACTAGAAGGTAAGCCAAGGCTACATGATACAATCTGTTTTCATAGAAATTTGAAAAGCTATAAAAGCAGGTCATTTTGGATTAGAGTACATGTTTCTAAATGTATTTCTGGTAAAAACGCAATTTAAGACAATCGCAATATTTCCACTTACTAGGAGTAAAGGAAAATAACAATTTTCCATTAGAACTATAATAATTGCAGTAAAACCGTAGTTATGTTATTGTTTCATACCATATTTTTGCACATGGTAAATTTTCATTCCTTTATTTCAATATTATTATTCTTCTTACGCAGAAACTTCTGCAATGATGGTTACTAAATTTTACCCGAATTACACTATTAATTGAATATTACTATACTTTTTTACAGGTAGTGCGAGAGCGGTTGGTGACGGGAGTGCTTTTTATTGTTTATTATCAAAATAAATGATTATTTTAACTAGTGCGAAAAAAAAAGTTAGTCCACGGATATTCCAAATTTAGCGCAGAATAGTAGTGCGTTCTACAATTTTGTGATTATAATATTTTAAACTGTGTCTTGTGTCCAGTGTAATGAAGTGAAAGAAGCAAGGACGTCGAAGGATATGTAACTGCAAGAGATAGTTACATATTCCAACCTACAGCATTAAAGGTAGGCTGGGGAATTATAGTGGTCCATGTTTATGTTGTCTCTGGATTCTCCGTTCATAAAAACCTTAGGATGAAATGAACTCGGTTTAAATAAATTCCAAATAATTATAATTCATTCAAATTATGTCAAGTCGCATGAATGTTTGCTACATAAATTCTATATTACTTAGTGCTTGTTAGAGATTGAATATTTGATAGTAGTGAAAATGTGATGTATTACTAATTCCTTGTGATATTATGTTTAGCCAAAATCTTCACTCTGGAAAATTCTTAGACTTTTCAGAATTTACTTTTCCATTCCAAATAGTTTGCTTAATAAAATCGTCAAATGCGTAAATAAGGTTTTATATAATTTATGACACCATTGATATCTTGCATGATACGGTTACGAAATTAATAATTGGAATTATAATTATTTAATTAAACATTTATATGGCCACTATTAATATCCTTCTTCGGAACTTCCAGTCCAGGTAGAGCAGAGTCGGTAAGTGAATTTTTAACATGTTTATTATTCAGGTTGCATTTGTGTAGATATATGTGAATTTCCCCTACAAAAAAAAAAAAAAGTCTGGTGTGAAACACGCACACAACTTTCTCTTACTCCAGTTTTCAGAATTGTACCTAATTTTATAGTTTGTGTAGTAAGTTTGATGAAATTCCTT
The DNA here is from genome assembly GCA_011037195.1 of Triatoma infestans. NCBI lineage: Eukaryota > Metazoa > Arthropoda > Insecta > Hemiptera > Reduviidae > Triatoma > Triatoma infestans. The sequence continues at coordinate 7,999 of JAAEAF010014271.1, forward strand.
GGCGTTTGTCGAAAACGAAATAAAATGTTCAGTAAAAGCGCACTTGCGGTTTACTAATTTTCTTCAGTGTAAACGCACTTCTGGTCATCGGATTTTTTGAAAACTCAGAATTTCAACAACACATTTCATTCTAATTAATATTATTTAGATGATAGAATTGTATAGTAAACTGAAAAAGCACCTTAGAGGAAATCCTAACCTCAACCTTCTCTCAAAAGAGCCCTTCAATGAATTTTTCAAGAGAAATTTTTGAAAAAAAGTGGTAGATGATTGTATGTGTAGTTGATATATCAAGTTTGAAGAAAATCGAAATCGAATGTGCAAAAAAATTGGAAAATACCAAAAAAGTGAATAATATTTTAGTGTTTTAAAGTAAAGTGTATACCATTGTGTAGGTTACTGACCTAGCCTGTTCATTTATTTTATTTTTGAGGTAGGTATAGTTGAATTCACTTTTGCTTATATTATGTTAATCTTGTAATGCTTTTGTCAACTTTATTGCCCATTCATGTTTTGGTTTGTACCAGAGTTTCTCTATTGGATTTAATTCACATAAATTAATATTTGTTTTAGCCTATTGTATTCAATGAGGTGCAGTATTGTTGGTCACCTTCGGAATGTCGGTTTTGGCAAGTGTTGAAAGTAAAAAAGTTACCGATTTCAAGAGTAATTACTATTTCATTTCACGTGTCATTAGAATTATTTTTTCTTTGTAGGTGTCAAATGTGGAAAATTCGCAGAAATTCGCGTTGAGAAAAAGACGTATAATATATTCGAGTAAGGATGGAAGAACTTGTAACGTAAATACACCAAATTACATAGGTGGCTATTGCTTGATGGACTATGAAGACACGAGAAGCTTGCTAAATTCAATTATTACTAGTGAAGCCGATGATGCTCATTTCATGATAGTTTTAGGGCCGCCTTTATAACTGTCGCAAAGCATTACTAAGTCACTCACTTTGGCCAGGGGCAGATGTGGATGCTATATATTAGACGATATTACATGGCAAGTAGGATCAAAAGTTTACCTGGCGGAATACTGTATAATTTTTCCAAGCTATTACATTATTATTCGATAAAGATTTAATTGAAAAAATTGTACAGTGGTCAAATTTTCGCGCTGAAATATTACTAATTACAAGATATGTTTCCAATAATTCAAATTTGAAAAAGTGGAACGACGTCATAGTCGACGAAATGAAGTTTTCAGTACTGGAATTATAGTTTTTAGGATTGTATTATAATACACTTAGCCGCAACTAATTCAGGCTTGTGCACCTCTTGAGGCTAAAAGAAAAAAAGTGAGGCTGCCACAGGATAATCACAGTCGTCTCGGCGTTATTTTTGTATCTTGATGTTAAATTCTATTTCCGCCGCGGTATTATAAAGCTCTAAAATTAGCGGCGTGTTTTCGGCACCTCCTTCCTTTTCACTTTATCATTTTTATTATACCCTAATGTTCAGTCTTTCTAGCATGTTGGTTTCTAGCATTATTTTAGCTTCGTCAGCTGCTTCGTAATGTGGTCGGCGAAGCTTATCTTAGTTTGAAACATGATTCCTAGATATTTAGCGGTTGACATTGTAAATGCAGTTTCATCGCGGCTGGCAAGTGGAAGGTAAGCCATGGCTACATGAGACAAACTGATTTCCAAGCATTAATGATGGTGCAGTTGCACTTATTTTGTGATATGTTGGGTTTAGCGGACGTCGCATTAGAATGGCTGGCGACGACGATCACGTCCGGGCTGGGGCACGTGATTCCCGGGATGGGGAAACTTATTGATGCATGTCTTTTCGCATTAGAGCGCATCTTCTTAATTACTAGTTATGGTAATCAATGTGATACTATATTCTATGTTTATGATGTAATTACAATAAAAATTCATTAATATACACGAAGCCACAATTACTTCACGTTTGTTTACTTGCTCAGTCTAAACAAATATTAGGCATCCAGCTGAGAATCACAGCCATCTCGACGAGATTTTTGGATTTTGATGTAAAATTCTATTTTCGTCGATGTGTTACAAAGCTCTAAAATTTGCGTGTGTGTTGCTGCTACCACCTGCCTTTTCACTTTATTATTTTTATTATACTCAAATATTCAGTGTTTCTAGCATGTTGGTTTCTAGCATCAATTCAGTCTCGTCAGTTGCTCGTCTAATATGTTCGGCGAAGCTGAAGGTAGTTTGAAACGTCATCCCAAGATATTTAGCAGCTGGCTTTGAAAATATAGTTTCTTGGACGACTAGCAAGCTTACTAGAAGGTAAGCCAAGGCTACATGATACAATCTGTTATAGAAATTTGAAAAGCTATAAAAGCAGGTCATTTCGGATTAGAGTGCATGTTTCTAAATGTATTTTTGGTAAAAACGCAATTTAACACAATCGCAATACTTCCACTTACTTAGGAGTAAAAGAAGATAAAAATTGCCCATTAGAACTATAATAATTGC
>JAAEAF010014272.1:0-20421 GCA_011037195.1 Triatoma infestans
AGAACTTATATGATCACTGTAAACATGTTTTAAATTTAAATCATCCTGTTTGAACAATAAGATAAAGTTGGCGTTGTCACGAATAAGATGTTTAGGGATCCTGGCATAACTTTGGCAAAGATAGAAGCAGTCAATGTTTTTGTGACGCCCCATACTAAAATATTTCCTAATATTTTCCTGCTCATCCATTGAAATATCATCAAATACTATAATAGAGTTTGGTTCTGCGTTATCAGGAGTAATTATTTGTTGAGTGGTGTTTACTGTATGGAATCTATTTCTGGAACTAGTTTAAAAATCTCTTCTAAATATAAATATTTCTCTTGTTGAAGCGACTGACTGCATATGTATATGTGTGTGAATTTCAACCCATTTGGTTGTAAAAGCAAACAAGCCATAAGATTGGTTTTACCAGAACCTGAACTTCCGCAAATAAGTGCTCGGATATTATCAGGCAGTAATGCTCCATGACGATTAATTTTCACATGGTCACCAATTGAATTATTCAGGAGATTGCAGATAGGTAAACTTTCGTTTTGCTTCTCTAAACGCATATTGAACATGTTTGGTAAGGGGGTGTGATATATATATATAGTTTCAGATCCCACTAATGCCATCATTATGAGAAGAAAAACTGTTGGAAGAGGTCTTATAAATTCAGTGATTAACAAACTACCTTTTGAAGTGCACATACCCGGTTATAGATTTTGCGGGCCAGGAACTAAATTACAAGAAAGATTAAAACGAGGTGATAGAGGCGTTAATCTTTTGGACGAAGCCTGTAGGGAGCACGACACTGCATACTCTCAACACAGAGATCTAGATTCACGGCATAAGGCTGACCTTACACTCGCTGATAAAGCTTGGCAAAGAACAAAGGCTAGTGACGCTTCTTTTGGTGAGAAGGCATCAGCCTGGGCAGTTACAAACGCAATGAAAGCTAAAGTGAAATTGGGTGGTGGGGGGAAAAAGGTAAAAAAAACTATTAAAGATGTTATAAAAGCAGCACGTGTGACTTCACCTTTATCGATTACTGGTGCATCAAAGAAGGCTCTAAGAAAGGCAAAAATTTATTTAAAAAATTCAAAACCATCGAAAATACCGAGAGTTTTACCAATACCAAAAACTGGTGGAATTCTTCCGTTTATAGTCCCATTATTTGCGGGGTTATCTGCATTAGGAAGTTTAGCTGGTGGAGCATCAGCAATAGCAAAGGCAGTAAAGGACACCCAAGTTGCAAGGGATCAGTTAGAAGAAATGAGAAGACATAATAGAAAAATGGAAGAACAGCAAATTGGTCAAGGATTTTATCTTAAACCATATAAAAAAGGATATGGACTTAACATTAGAAAAAAACACTGACTACTTCCTAACAGAGCACTCACAAACATAGAATTAATGAAATATGCTAAAAATGTTCCACACTTTAGGGGTGTATATATGCGTGACACGCTACCAAAATTTCCTAAAGCTGAAGAATGTGCGGTTGTAAATCTAGATTCAGCGTACAATGTTGGAACTCACTGGGTAGCGTATATTAAAAAGGTAATCAGGTTATGTATTTTGATCCATTTGGGAATCTTAGACCACCATTAGAAATATTAAGTTATTTTAACAACTGTGAAATCATGTACAATCGTGAAAGATATCAAGACTGGAATACGCCTTACTGTGGACATTTATGTTTAGAATTTCTCGATAATAATGCATAACAAAGTTTGCGGACATTAGTCATGTCTTACACTTTTACCTTAACAGGTACATCCAGCATCCTTAGCGCTGATATATTTCCACCAATTAGTTTACTGGACGGAGCTGACTATAAGATTGGCTTACTTAGCTTCCAATCTTATAACTCAATTCCAAATATAATTGAAAATGTAAACAATAAATTTTATTATGGTGACAGAGTGATTAGTATTCCTATTGGGAACTATGAGGTTGAAGCTATAGCAGATTACCTAAAAAGAAACATGGAATCACCTGATTCAATTAAAATGAAAGGAAATGTTAATACTTTGAAAATTGAGTTCAAGTGTACACAACCTGTTGATTTCAACAAAGAGTATTCAATTGGTCCTTTACTAGGATTTACTCAACATAAAGTGTTGGAGGCAAACATTACTCATAAATCAGATGAGCTTGTAAAAATTCACGGTGTAAATACAATTGCTGTAAATTGCAATATAGCTGCAGGTTCATATAGAAATGGCAAACCTGGTCATACGGTATGAGTTTTCTCCTACAGTCCCACCAGGTTATAAATTGGTACATGAACCTGCACCAGTCATTTATTTTCCAGTCATTGGTGAGAGAATTGATAATATTACGCTGTCTCTTACAGATCAAGATAATAATCTGGTGAACTTTTGTGAAGAAGTAATTACTATTCGATTACATTTGAAGAAAAATGGGTATTGATTTTAAAAGGTATAAAAGCAGTAACACTGGAGTTAAACCATCCAGTATTCAACGTTCCCCCCACAGAGTGTTAACACCTTCAAACGTTTACTTTCTACAACAAATAGGGCATAGTTAAACCACAATGGAAGAAGTATTAAATGTAAGTGATGGGGTGATTTTCGAAGAGAGGATAACCAACTATGAATATCACACACACCAACCTTATACACAATCGCTGAACAATTCGGATGAGATAATTATTTCAGTACAACAACAAGACAATTTTACAGTTCCATCAAAGAGTTTTCTTTATATTCAAGGAAAAGTAGAAAAAGAAGAATCTTCAGCAAGTTTAGATGTGAGATTAGTGAGGAATGCTTTTATGTTTCTCTTTGATGAAATCAAATATCAATTAAATGGAGTTTTAGTTGACCACGTCCGTAACCCAGGAATTGTCAGCACCCTTAAAGGTTACGTATCTTTCAACAGTGATAAAGTTAAAGCACTGGAAATTGCCGGTTGGATGTCTCCTAATACAGATGTCAAGCTTATTGATGTTGATGGTAATTTTGATTGCTGCATTCCACTAGACACAGTTATGGGCTTCTTTGAAGATTACAATAGAATAATACTACAAGGGAAACATGAATTAATATTGCATAGAAGTAGAAGTGATAATGATTCTATTTTCACCGTTGGAGCAGCAGTTAACGCTTCTGTTAAACTTAAATCCGTGCAATGGAGAATCCCATATGTAAAAGTGTCTGATCAACAAAAACTGAAGTTCTTGAATGTTATCAATAAGGGGAAGACCATACATATGGCATTTCGATCATGGGATCTTATCGAATATCCAACCCTACCTGCTACAACTAAGCATACATGGACATTGAAAACTACAACAAATTTGGAAAAACCCCGTTATGTGATAATTGCATTTCAAACCAACAGAAAAGATAACAAACTAGCAGATCCATCAATTTTCGATCAAAACAACATTACTAATGTTAAACTACACTAAATTCAGAGATCTATCCTTATGACGACTTAAATGTAAATTTTTCCAAGAATTATTTCAGTTTTCTGTATTATATGTATCAAAATTTTCAACATAGTTACTATGGAAAAGCAAACCAACCTCTTATGTCTAAAAATCATTTTAAAGATTATGCACCTATTATTGTAATAGACTGTTCTCGTCAATCGGAAGCCATAAGATCATCTTCTGTTGACATTAGGTTAGAGATAGAATGTACTGAAGCTTTCAAGGCTAATACCACAGCATATGCCTTAATTTTACATGACAGCCTCGTGGAATATAACCCTTTATCTGGCATCGTCAGAAGAATATAATTGGTGATGTGGTGGGGGGGAGTTGATATAAATTAAAGTATTGTAAAGGAGATATTTACAGTCCATCATGTGCTGTAGTGATAGATATACAAGGCTATCAAAGTGTTGATCACACATTTATCGTAAAGGAGCTGGCAATTGTTGACTTTAATGATATAGAGAAGCACTGGATATTCAAACCCCCATCTTATGGAAATCCAGACTCATCACCCAATAGATGGGTATACAGAAACCTTCATGGAATTGGATGGGGGACTGGTGATATTGACTATTCTGAATTTGATGGTATTTTGAAGACTGCAACTGTCAATTATACTTACCTATTTGCAAAAGGAGATGAAAAATGTAAATTCTTGGGTAATATAATTGGAAAGACTGTGTTTAATCTTCAAGATTTTGGCTGCCCCAGTATAAAACATCTATCTCTATATCATCACTTCAACAAGTGTAACTATCACGCTGATTCTAAATACATTGTGCTCTACAGTTTGGTCGAATGTTAGCTAATTGGATACTTCAGAACTCTTCCAAGGTAGATTTTAAAAACGCTAGTGTTAGGGGGAATACTTTTAGAACCTCCTATAAACTACCACTGAGCCCGGAGTTGCTGGCTTTTAATGGGTTTATCCAAGTAAGAAATAAATGTCTTCAGTGTGTGTACTGTGGAATGATACTTTTAGAAGAAGTAATAAAAGAATGTCCTTGTAAATTACATTATGATAACTGTACTTGGTGTAAAAAACATGGAATTAAATAAAACTCTTTTTTTTAAATTATTTCTTGTATTATTATTTCTCCTAAAACCAGATATATAGGTCAATAATTAAGGCACAATTATTATTTTTAAAGTTTTATTTTTTTTAAAATTACCCCCTCTACTTAATGAGTGGAGGTAAAATTTTTATACATATTAGTAAAGAACATAATTTTTATTTTTTTGAATTATTACAATATAATAATATAAGGGTGAATTAATATTTTATTAATATGATTACAAGCACTACATATAAAACAGAAAAGGGTATATAGAAATTATTTTCTATACATTATTAGCTCAAAACTAAAATACATGTCATCAATATCACACAAATAAATTATAACAAAATCATAGATAGTTACATTAGCTGTTTCTATTCATTTAAAAAATGCCCCAGAGCCCGAGTATTAATTGAATCAATTATATACCTTTTATTATCTAGAGGACATAAACTTACTTTATTCTGTTGTACAGTCATCATGACGTGCTGCTTACTTCTAAACATAACCATTGAATGCCTAATTGCTTCGTTTGTCAGTAAACAAGCAACATAATCATCAAATGTTATGGAATGTTTTAGAACAGGTTTTTTTACCCCTTTTGCCTTTTTTATTATTTTGGAACCTCCCAGTCGTAGCGAATACATTTTCGGGCGGAGTCCAATAAACTCTGTTATTATTACCCCCGCGGCTTCAACCTTAAATTTACCTACAGCTGCTTTATTCTTTTGTAATTCAGTAATGATATCACATGATGCCATATTGAATTCCTGACATAAGATTTGGATCAATGGGTGGCCTGATGAGGGATAGTTAGACAGATCTAAATAATTTCGCATCCGCAGTAAATCATTAAATAAATTATCTGTTTTAATTAGATAAATGAATGAATCAGTGTCCATATAACACAACTGCAACCTATCAGCCCCAAAATATGGACGCATCACATTATAATGGTACCAGTATAAATGTAATTTTGATAATTCCAAAACGCAAAGACCTGTGTAAATAGGTTTATTAAACAGAATGCTATTCTTGGCTAAATGTATAGCTGCCAGAGATTTGTTATATATAACATAATCTAGACAGTCAGGTCGAGCTGTTAATTTTTCTAACTTCAATGGATTTGACACAAGTTTGATAGAAATTCTATTAAGCACATTTTCCATAGTTTTACCAAAAACTGAATTATTAAACAATTTGTATAAGTCCTTTTCAAATTGATTTGTAGCTTTCTTACGTAGTTCGGTGTTATGCTGTATATATGGTGCTAACCATGCTGACTGTTTGAATTGCAAAACTTTATTGATTCGTATTAATTTTAAACCATGTGCTAAAGCCTGTTTTAATATCATGTAATGACATACATAGTTTTTGCGAGGTCTAAAGTGTGGTATTAATTTAGTTTCACCTTCTACTGAAATATTTTCAGCTAAGAATGGCAAATCATTATGACTATTATGGAGTTCAGGTGGATACTCGATATCAACGTCTAATATATATCCAGTTTCATCACATTCCCCTAAACAATCTAGATTTAAACTGCCCGGTTCAACCCATTTGAAATCACCATAAGGGAGGAAGTTATTCATTGCAAAACCGTATAGATTGTTGCAATCTTGGTATGCTATAAAAGTGGATGGTAACGAAGGATTATAATCATCCATGAAATGATTATTAGCCTCGGCAAATCTGCGTGATACCTGACAGATTCCACCCCTTACCCCTCTCTCAATCATCAAAATTTGGTCATATTCAGTGCGGAGCTCTAATTTACACTGAGTTAGCCGCAACATTGCATCCCAAGACAAACCTGGTAAAGTGAAGTAATAAGCGGGGTCAAGTTTATGAGATCCAATAGTTACCGTTCTAAAATGTTCAAATATGTCGGAGAGAATTAATACATCAATTTTCAAATATAAATCACTATATTCTCCTAGAGTTTTGCATGAAAATGCATCCCAAACGTTGCGGGCGTGTTGATAATCGTCTTCACTTATATCCTCCCCCTTAACGCTACTATAAAACATTTCTTTGGAGGGTAATGAACTATCTCCTAGCCTGTCCCAACATGAAATATACTCGTAGGGAAATACACCTTTCCTAGTTACCAGATGCATCACATTCGGACTGAAGAATTTTGACGTTTCTGTTAAATTTGCAAGATTTTTCACTAAATTGTCCAAACTGGAGGCCATAAATCGAAATGTGTCTACAAACCTTAACTTCATGTTTTCACTAATACTTTTTGTAAAAGAGATATACCGCTCCCCTGAAGTGGGGATAACGAATATCTCTTTATCATCATAACCCAATTGGGTAATTAAGAAATGTGCGTCATAACCACTAAGATTATGACAGAATACTGGAACAAAATTTAGTTTTTTACACAGCAAATTACATTTATTATGTGCTGGGCCTCTATAAGCGCCTGAAATGTGTGAATGATCTTTTACCTTTCCATTTTCATCAGTAAAAAATCTATCACACATGTAACAAGTATTGGCGCAGTTGAAATTTTCTTCTTCTTCAGGGGTTAGGGGTTTCATAGCTATGTTAATGTTGTACAGATCCTCCACAGCTTCTGCAATGCTCTTTAAGTATAGAATGCATTTTTTAGCTGCATCAGGCACTCTGTATATAAATGGTTCTTTAGGAAGACTATGGTCAATTATATCTAATTCATCACTTATTTTTATGTACAAGCCGAAACTCATTGGAGTGTGTAGGTGAGTATTTATAGTGAATGAATCATCGGGGTTTGGGTTACAAGTGCTCACTGGTTCCAATATACTTTCACAATCTAAGTAAATTACGACGGGGACCCTCTGTATGTACCCGCCATGTTCAAATTCAATAAATGGTTTTTTTGTTGGTAACTCAACTCTCGTAGGTTTGTGTGCGCAACAGAATAATTTATGGTTTTGGTACCGAGATTCTCCATTATAACGTTCATCAAAATGGGTGGAACATCTTTTACATATATATTTTGATGATTTACGTTTGGATATTTGCATACTGACAAGTCTATTAAAATTTTTTATATAAACATAGTGGTAATTGTTATTTGAATATAGTAGTAACAGATCGCGATGGTCATCTAATTCTCTATAAACCACTTTTAGAGGATACACGTCATTGTTATCATCCAGTCCAAATATATTGATGGAAATATTATTAACAGATTCAAATTTGTCAACATCTTTAAGACAGGTCGGGAAATTTATACACGAAAAATTATATTTATTTTCCAATGATTTGTATTTATTTGGTCGTTCTGAATTTTTTCCATCAATAAATTTGGCGAGTGTGGCGTACACAAAACATTTATTATCAAAATTTTTTATATTTATACATGCCTTTTTGCTTTCAATACACCTAGGCAAAGGTAAATATGTTGAAGCTTTTAAAGGGTTGTGTTTGCTTACCCTCACTCTTAGCCCATCCACTGAAACCAGTGACCAGCCACTCTTGGTCATAGCCGCTTCTTCTAGTTCTTTCTTTAATTTGGCAAAGGCTGGATCTAGAAAGCTGTTGACATCATCAGCTAGGTAGACTGCTTTGTTAGTTGTTTTCAAGGCCTTTTCCATTTTTTCTCCATGTACATTTTCAAAAGTGCAGTCCACCCACAGATTAAATTTTATAGATCTTTGATGAATGATGTCTAGAATTTTGGAACGTACACTTTCTAGAAATATTGGAAGATCCATACAACTTGGTGAGCGTACAAAATATGATGCAAGTCGTTCCTGAAAAGTTGTCTCATACGGGGTTATATTGTTCAACCCTGTGGATAATGCCAAGAGCTCCTTCCTGGAAGGTTCCCATAATCTTACTCTTTTACTTCCACAGACAGCTTCATGTAAACGGCCATTGTGTATATCGGCTTATATACATTGACAATGCCTACACCTAAGAAGAAAACAAATTAATAATACTTAAATAATTACAACTTCATATGTATATATATATATTTTATATATTTATACTTACAGGTAGCATCCTCGAGCTGTACACTTCTTCTTATGAATTTGAAGATCTTTTTTATAAAAATATGTTTTTCCACAAGTGCACCCATATTTTGTACGCTCACCATGGTTTAAGGCTCTATGTATTTTGAATTGATGTGCCTTTTCAAAATTAATGTTACATTCTTTGCACTGAAAAAATAAAAAAAGAAGCTTTGTTTTATTTTATTTTTTTTAGTTTACTTTGATACAGTAATGTAGGTAATAATAATGGTAAAACTTACATGAACCATGATGATGAGAGCTGGGGTGTCAGCAGTGGTGGAAAAAGGAGCTTTATTTATTTTACTTTTTAGTGATTGCTTAAATTATTCTTATATGAACTTTTGAAACATTAGATAAATGCGCAAGGGGTAGATTATTGCCAAGCCTTCTTTATCACGCGATCTACAATTTTTTTATGCAATTGAATGAAGGCTTTAGGTTAATAAAAAATTAAATATTAGAAAAATAAAGCAACTAAATACAGCAAAAGTTTTGTTTTTTGCACCAGTAACGTAGGAGTTCACTCGATTTTAAAAGGAACTAAATTTGGTGCAACAAATTTAAACGTATTATAGTAATTTTAGCTTACAAAATTATCATACAGACATATATGTTCTCTAGAAAAAACTATTGTATCACTACGATGGAGTAGCCCTCTTGAAATGCTCTATGTGTTATCATAGAATACAATTCCTCTGAACACCAATCGCAATTTTTTTGCGTTATTAACTCGTGTGAGGTTCTCATTACATTCAGAGCAATGTATATTTTTAATTATATTACTAATATAAATCATGTTATGTGTACTTCTCACGTTAATAATGTCGTCTAAATGCACATTCTGACTGCAATCTAAGCACAAAACTTCATTTTCAGTCATACACATTCTTACTTTAACGCATAAATAATTTTCCACATGTAGTTCTTGATCCATTATATGAAAAAACTTTAATTAATTTTATTTCATTAATCTACTGAAGCCAATATATAAGATTTACCAAAATTTAGTTTCAAAAAAATTAATTTTTTCAAAGGGGTACTTTTTTAACTTTTAAAAAACCCTCTAGTTACTGGTTAAAAAAAAACAATTTAGCAAAAACAAACTCTTAATCAAATTCTAAAATAAATGCATTATTTGCCGCAACCCCTTTGAAAATGAGTACAATTGACAAACTTTCATAATTTTGAATCATTTTTTTTATCTATACACTCGGAATACTTTTTGGGGAGGAAGCAATTAAATTGGCCATTTTCATCCACCAATGTCAAAATATAGCTTTTCCCAAATCTGGTTTCCACCAATTCAAATTTATCTATAGGATATCTTTTAAACTTCGTTAGTTCCTTTATCGATTTTGTAGCTTCATGTGAAACGGAGTTCAAAACAGCTTTCAAATTGTTCATCTATGAATGGAGTAAGAAAAAAAAGGTAAATTTTACCAAAAAAAAGGAAAAAAAAGTTATACAGTATAAATCTAAGAAAGCAACGTACCAAATAAAAGTACTTACTGTGGAAATTGTCGTACAGCTGCAGATGCAGTTTTATCCAAGATAGAATAAGTCCGATCTTAATATTGCATTTTATCCCCACTATGACTTCGTCACGTAACAAACTACCAACACCTTATTGTTATCTCCTTGTACATCACCTTATATGGTATTGATTGTACTAAAGTAATACAGGAAATGTATTTCCTGGTTGAATGTAAAAGAAGATGTGCACTTTGAAAAATGTGCACGTAATCATCTTATATTTTGTGATTATTAATTGTAGTTTTAAATACTACATTTTAAATCCCAACCCTGATGATGTCACGTAACAAACATTGTGTGTGCACTAATATTCATAATTTTATACCTTTTGATTACTAATTATAGTAAACGACTTTTTGCAGAGAGAGAGAGAGCGTTTGAGCGAGAGGGAGTAGAAGAGAGGGGTCCTCTCCTTTTCATACAATTATTCTAACCTCCCCCCCCACCCATCCCGCCTCTTCTTCCTCCAGACAGCTAGAGAAGAGAACCAGAAAAACGACTGAGAGAGAGAGAGCGTTTGAGCGAGAGGGAGTAGAAGAGAGGGGTCCTCTCCTTTTCATAAAACCATTCTACCCACCCTCCTTTCCACCAATCACACATCTTCTTCCTCCTTGGCCGCCATGTTTACTGAGCCAAAGACCTCCTATTTACCCTACTAACTGTTTGTTTTTTTAGCCCATATAAGGGTGACTGCACCCACGCCCCCCAACATCCCAACGACAACAGTGACCTTATCTCTTGTAGTATCCATTGTATTACGGAAAGCTCTCAGCTGTGTAACATTTAAGGACGCTTACGCCTCATGCAACTACTCCCCCTTGGTGAGCGACAAGTGTTTTCTTATGATATTTTATATGTCTTCCGTGTTGTAATTAGGTTACAGTTGACGAGTTTCTGGAATGCAATGGTTTACGAATAATTCTTAGTTTGCATCGTTGATAATAGAATTATAAAATAACAATCGGACACACAAAATTATAAGAAGCTTTTCTGTTTTCAGCAACGGAGTTGTTGCTCCTATGCATTCAGCTATGGAATGTAGATTGTTGTAGGGGACTATTCACTGCACCTGCTAAGATCTATTGTGCCCCCCTCCCCGGTGCCTTCCTCACTACACACCGACCTCCAAGCAGTGTTCTCTAGCTACAAACAACACTGCTCATCAACATACAGTGAATTGTAGACGCTCCTAGGAAGAGAAAATCTAAGAGCAACATGCTGGATAGGAACTCGGGACCGCTGCGTTGCTAGTCCAGCGTGCTATCACTGAGCTAATCCCATCCTTCTCCCTTGGCTTACGCCAATTTACTAGGGACGAAGACCCTAGTTTTGTGTAATGTGTTTGTCCTTGTCTGTAAAGTGTACAGTGTATGTATTTTAAGTGTATTGTGCACTGTTCTGACGAAGTGCATGGAATAGTGAGCTGTTAATCCGTGGGGTCGCTACTTCCCAAGTAACTGCATGCAACAGATACCCCTTGCGGGTTTCAGCTATGGAACCTGAGCTCTAAGTTTTCAGAAATTTTTGTGGTTCACCCAATTCTTGTATTTTATCCAAAAAAAAAAAGATATAAAGACAAGAAAGATCTGGTGGTATTCTCATCCATTATTTTGAACTTTCAGAACTTATCCGCTGGTTAATTATAGAGTATATAATACATTGAATGTAATTAATTAAAACTAATAATATGTGATGAACACCTGAAAATATAGTGCATTTGATTTTTGTAAATTTTACAAGTTTTTACCTTCCAATTTCAATTTATTTATTTATTTGTATTTTATTTGAAGCTTAATTTAACCATCTGAAATTTAATTTTCATTTGAAAACTTCTCATTTTGCACATTTAAATAATAAAAATGATATTGACAAATAAAAAAAAAAGGAAAACTACGATGGTGTTATTAACTGACTATAACTGAGCAAGTTTAATTATCCATTTTGCTACTTCTCCGGATTGAGAACAAATAATCATAGTTTAAATTTTTATAAGGATAATCGATTGTATAGGTTTTTGCTGAGTCTACCATTTTATTTAAAAAATAAAATAAAATAAAAATGCTGAATAAGAGAATTTCATTTAAATAAATTGAAGTAATCTCTGCGAGGCAAATGAAAAGAATCTTTAAATTAATATTTACATTAAAGCTATTATTATTACAAAGAGATCCATTAAAACTTTGTATAATATGTTTCTATCTCTTTTAGCTATTAATTATTTTGCTGATACCTTATTATCGGATTAATAATTTGTGAATATATATAATCTATATGAAGCTTCAACGTAATATAATAGGAATTTTATTAAAAAAAAAATAATAATTTTTATGCCTTAACCAGTTGATGGCCATAAAATAAAACGAGGTTATTACTGAAAAAAAAAATCTGCTTTACAACACTGCAGACCCCCAATCCACCCATTTAATCCTGCTTTATAAATAAATTGGAAATGACGTTTTTTAAAACAGTTGAGTAATTTAGCGAAAATGATCACCAAAATATCTATGAATTCAATTAATTTCGAAATCACAAATACTTTTGGGGATGTATTGGATAAGCATTCATTTTATATATATATATTTTTTTTTCAAAGCGAATTCCACAGCTAATCTATAAATATGGAAAAATGTTCGCCTTAAATTTTAATTGAGTATTTATATGAGTGAATAATGTAAAGTAAAGAGTTTGCAAATCGTTTTCCATTCACGACACTTGAATTGAACATAATTTCTTGCTAAAAGTACTAATGAGTCTACGAGAAAATGGCTCCTGTGTAGATTTCTGTTGTCCTCTAATAGCTTACTTCACACCCACAAACCATAACGGAATTCGATGATGCCCTCTCATTTTAACTCTATCATTCGTTTTAGATCAGATGCAACTGTTTGATCTTGATTCTACAATAAGCACCCAGCCTTTGTGATTGCTTTCGATCAGAATCTCGACATAGATCTTTCTGTGATGCCCATTTCGCGAGACATGATTTTCCAAGAGTCATAAACAGTAAAGGAAGCCCGGGGAATGGAACGATCGCTAAAACTGAGGTTTTCACTATACCTGTTAATGGTATGATAAGCAAACATAAAGTAATACCCAGAAGATGAAGTGTTTAAAATTTGAGAAGCTGATTTGCCCACCGATTGTGAAGAGCTTTTGTGCACATTAATACGGTTGTTGTGTCTTTGACACCCCACTGCATGTTAATGAAATGAGCAAAAAATTCATATTGACTAGTATCATTATGTCTTCTAATAAGTTACAAAAGGCGACTTATAGATAACGATATTATACTACAACCTTTGTAATCCTGTAGTCCTTGATTGATTTTTCTATTAGTGATTATGGCAGGAATCTCTTTGACTCTGTCTCTCTCTGACTCTCTCTCTCTCTCTCTCTCTCTCTCTCTATATATATATATATATATATCATTCATTGATTAGCGAGAGTCGAGTCCGGTTTTTGGTAGGTGAAAAGTCTGTTGTTTATCTTTTAAGTTATGTAATTGGCTTCCAAGATATTTTTTTTTTTTTTAATTTGGTGATTAATTTGAAATTAGTGTTATTTAAATGACCTAACTTATTCAGCACTTCATCAAAGCTTAACGCGTAAACGGAAAAAACCTATCATCTACACGTAACCAAAAGTGCAAATCTGAATGTTAATTTTAAAATACTTTCGATCAATTAATCGATCGGATAAATTTATTTTCAAATAAAGTTATAACACTGAACGCTATTATAAACAAGGGAAATTATTTAAAGTATAAATTTCAATGGAATGTTGTAGAAAGTGGGGGAAGGGGTTGATGTAAACAAGTTGATAGGTTGAATGATGTAGCCAAGTTACCATGTACATCAATCTTCAACATAACTCAGCTGGCTCTCCCTGTTCATCGCTATATAGAACCCAGTATATCACCTAGGGATACTTGTGCACCTCTGACACCAGTTTACCTAACGCATCATCATCATCAATTTAAGCTCTTTATCCCCCCAGGTTAAACCATGCCTCATCCAAATTTAATTCAAATTACTTCAAACATAATATAACTATTATTTCAACACGTAATTAACTCAGGAGAAAAGTTGTTATTGAAACCCAATTTTTGAAACCAAATTTGAATTAATTGCATTTTCTTTCTTAGTTGCAGATTATTCTCATTCAATATTATGTAACAAGAAAACCTTGGCAGAGAATCTTATCTTGTTTGTAACAAGAAAACACTGCTCGGAGGCCGAGAGTGCACCGAAAAGGCTCCGCACACCAATGACTATAGATACTGACGCAAATAAATAATAATAATAATAATAATAATACCAAGGGAAAGGAATAGCTCTGAGTTCGAGTCAAGCTCTACTGTCCATAGATTTCTCCCGTCCGAGAAGCCTCCTATAGCTGTCTGGTGATAGGCGTGCTGTCTGTAACAACTGAAAACTGCCCACAGGCACTTGGAATATACCCCGGTGAAGACGCTTCTTAAAAATGAATTAATAACAAATCTAATAACTTCTTCTTCTTTCCCTATCTCCTTTGTGCCGTGAAGCGTGGGGAAACAGCCCCCAATCCAGCCCTTCCATCGGTCCCTAATCCTATGCCATCCTTCTTATCCCCGTAAGAGATTCCCCTCTTGCCTGGCCGAGTTTTTCAATATATTCCTCATACATGAGTCGAAGTCTTGTTCTCTTGCCAGTGGGTCTGGCATCAAGCATTTGTTTGACCTTGTGCCTATCCTCCATTCTCAAAACATGGCCAAACCATCCCAACTGTCGGTCCTCCAAAATTTGCCGCGCTGGGTGTACCTGGAGATTTTCTCTAATTCGCGCATGCTGATACAATCACTCCTACTTTTACCCAGGATGCGCCTCAGGAAGCGCATTTCCACCGTTGATAGCTTACTGGCATGCCTATCCAGCACCGTCCAGCTTTCAGCGCCATAAAGGAGCACAGGCAAGAACACCGTTTTATATAGTACCAATTTAGCATCAGGGCTTAACTCCTGCTTTCAAATCAGTGTGTTGCTTATTTGGTAGAATACGCCGTTAACTTTCTTTATCCTATTTAATACATCCTGATCAATCCTGCCATCCCGACTGATCACCAATCCTAGATGTTCGAAGTCAGTGACTGTCTGCAGAACTCCTCCATTGCATATAATTCGGACTGATGATTCCTCATCTCTCCCTAAGCACATTACCTTACTTTTGGAGGTATTAATGATCAATCCTTTGCGGCGCAGCTCTTCCCACCGATCAGTCACTGCTGTCTAGATTTGCTCTTGTGTACTTCCTATTAGTACTATATCGTCAGCATAGATCAGAGCCCGTGCTTGTACCGGTGTCATGTTTGAGTATTCAATCAAGGTTCTAGGAGTCCTTCGCTTACATATTTGCCAAATTTCGTCCCTATAGATTATAAAAAACAGGGGGGCTTAAGCAGTCTCCCTGCTTGACTCCTTTTAGCAACTGGAAAGGCTCTGATTCCCTTCCATTTAGCCTTACTACACCTTTAGGGTCCTAATATACCGATTTGATTGCTTGTATTGAACTTGACGGTATCCGCCTGCGCATTAGCGCTTGCCATATTTCATTTCTAGGGACCGAGTCAAATGCGGCCTGAATATCCTGGAAGGCAACGTAAATATTTTTATTTCTATCCCAAATCTAATAATAATAATAATCGTAATTTAAGGAACGAATCAGTTCAGTAATTAGCGCACTGGACTTCCATGCGGAGGTCGCCGGTTCGAGTCCAGCTTTGCTGGCCTTAGATTTTCTCTTCCTAGGAGCCTCTCATTGTCCGGAAGCCGACAGTGCACTGAGAAGGCTCCAGGCGCCAATGACCATAGATCTTGACGCGCCTTAAATTAAAAAATAATAATAATAATAATGTAATAGTAATAAATTTACAAGTCCTTGATTTAAGAACTCACCCAAATGTGAGCAATATTGAACATCTGAGCAGGTTTTGCAAATTATAAAGATCCTCCAGCTTTCTCAAGCAGTTGATAATCTTTCCAAATAATTGTATAAATACTATTAAAATATACTGTGTTTGCCAATGATAAGGTTATCAGAACAATACCAATTGATGTTCATAATTTCCAAATAAAAGATCAACTGTTAAAGTTCTCTTACAAAATGGAAATATTGAAAAACATTTGAGTGTCGCGTGGTGAGTCCGCGTCAGTGGTTTACCAGAAACCAACGTTTCGCCTATATTGCAATGAGCTTCTTCAGGATCGTTTTACCTTGAAAGCTAATAGACCAATTGTTGACGCGTTTTCAACCCGGATACACAAGTGTTTTTCATGAAAATGGCCGCCGCGAAAACCTAGAAGATCATGAAAATATTTATCATTTCATACTGGTATAATGTAATCTTTGAACTCCCAAGTTTTATAAATAAAGAAACAGAATTGATGAGGAACTTCAAAAAAAAAATAATAATAATAATAATAATAATGGAAACCTTATTGGACTAACAGTTTAGATAAAAGTTTAAAGTCACGCGACAAATTAATGTCAACGCGAAAAGTTTCAAAGTGTTTTAATTATATATTTGCAGTTATTTTTATGAGAATCGTTGGTAGTTAAAAATAAAGTTAAAAAAGAAATTCAACAAAGTTCACTTTTCGGATGATCGATTTTGACCGATAATTTAGTGTTGAATTCTTTGGTACGAGAATCACAAGTTGATCTTTATGCAAATTTTCATTTGTAACATTTTATTCACAAAACCGCAGTGGAACATAACCAAATACAAAAATACAGACTATTCAACAAAAACTTATTCTTATATTTATTCTTATGTACTTGCAGTGCCAAAAATATTTCAAAAATTCGCACAACATCTTAATAGATCCATTATTTTATCCGTCGTAGCATGCATATTAGATTTATTCCTGACCGGTTTCGGATATTCATCCATCGTCAGAGTAAATTCACCAAGTTTGTGTAGAGAGTTCACTTCAGCTAAATGTTTCTGTAGACTCACACTTGTTGGTTGTAAGTATGTGGGAAGGTTATAAGGTTATCTTACTAAATGTGTGTGTTTCATGATAAAGTGAAATTATTATAAATTGTGATTAGGCATTAGAAAATAGTGTGTAATAAATAGCATGTTTTGAAGAATAGTTTATAACTAAATTTTAAGACGGTTGTTAAGCATGCACAGTGTTTTATCAAGTCATTTTCATTTGGGGGGGGTAAGTTATTTCAGGAGTAAACTGTATTAATAAGATTAGATAAATTTTAAGGAAAGGCAATTAAAGGATTAATTTTTAAAGAGAAAGGTACTGCAAAGTTTATGGACAATGAAAAGGTTGTACAAGTAAAAAATAAATGTGAAAAAGAAGAAGAAGCAGGGTTAATATGAGAACATTAAGTAAATTGATATGTAAGAAGATGGTAGCCAACAGCAAATTGGAGATGATTTCAAATTAGTAATAAAGGAAATCAAATGAGTGTTTTATAATTTTTTCATGTTTATTTTAAATGATATTAATTTATATTTAAATTACATTAAGAATATGATGTGGTGGCGTTTGTAAAGGTATTTTTAATAGGGCACGGTAGGCTATTTCAAATATATCATGCAAATAATCTGTGCTTTAATCGGGGAAAGCAGAAGAAAATTTAGTTCTACAGGTTAGAATTTAACAAACGGTGCATGCAGCATGCAATTTTTTTTTTTTTTTTTTGTGAGCATATATATTTATATATACACATAAACTTATATATATATATATACATATGTGTGTGTGTGTGTTTTTGTGTGTGAATGTATATATGCATAGATGTCTTTTATACTAGTTTGGCGGTATGTTTTGTTTGTAATACAGTTAGGTGTGAGGAATGACCTTAAAGAGTGTGTCTGAGTTATAATCAGATGTTCGTATACAGTATCTGAAAGTTTATATAATAAAAATGTAGGCGCTAATAACCAAGGAATTGATGCGCTGGAAAAAAAAATAAATAAAAATTAATTAAATGTATACTTCTCCAAAGTATTTATTTTCGTTATATTCGATCGAGGAGAAATAAAGAAAGACATGAAAGAATGAAGCTATTGTATTAGTTTTCCAAAATAAACCATTTTTTTTTTTTTCTTCAATCTAACCGGATAAACATCATAAATATCTAAAAAAGAAGAAATCACGGCTTGAAATGTATCAACTTATAATCCAACTAGCATGGCTGAATGGATCTTGATCAGGTAAACTAGCTAACTTGGCGGACGTCATACATATCCAAGTACCTTTAATCATTGTCGCTGTTCACTAGAATACACAGTTACTCAAAGAACCATAATTTCCCAAGAGAGGTTTAAAACCGCACAAAACATCAAGAGTCACCTGCAAGTTGGTATTCAACTAGTATTCAAGTATGCTTGCTATGATAAAGGTGAATGGAAAATATATATATATATATGGTTGATAATGCTACTAACCTTTAACGAGATATTTATTATGTAGTATATGGTATATTATTGGTTTGACTGTATTAGAAAAATTGGTGTTCCTGAACTATGCTTAGAAATAAAGACTTTTTTAGATTTTTGTAGAAGATTGCTTTTTTCTAAAAACTAATTTCAAGAAAAACTCTACAATACCATTCTGTTAAACAAGAATGGTACATAATAAACAAAAATGTTTTTCATTTATAGATTAAATTACCTATATATCAGGTGCTAAAAATAATTATAATAAAATAAAAATTATCTGGCGTGATACACTCACACAAATTTCTCTTACTCCAGTTTTCAAAATTATAATTAACAAATTTTATAGTTAGTATACCAAATTTTCGTTGAAGTTTGTCAAAAACCGGAAAAAACTGTTCAGTAAAAGCGCACTTCCGGATTTTCTTGAAACTCGGAATTTTTGCCATCTATTTGTTTCTAATTAATTTTGTTTACATGGTAGAATTGTATAATCAACTAAGAAGAAGCATTTTAAAAAAAAAAAAAAAATAATCCCTTCCCTCACCAAAAAGCGCCCTTAAATGAATTTTATCGGAGAAATGTTTCAAATAAAACTTGTAGATCATTGTATACGCAGTTGATGTAGAATACTTAAAGAAAATATTTAGAGTGGTTTTTGAGAAAATCACAAAAATTGAAAAAACTATTCGGTAAAGTGGCACTTCCGCTTTTCATGGATTTTGCACGAAATCTTCGTGTCTAATGCGGTGGTAGTACCTAAACGGAATATCAAGTTTGACCTTCCTGCGACTTTTCGTTTTTAGATATTCTTTTCACATACATCCACACACACACACACACACACACACACACACACACCATATATATATATATATATATACCACTCTAAAAACCACTCTTTCGTACTCAGAGGACCTCAAAACGTGTATTTCCGGTGAAAACTTAATTCCTATAATCTGGCTCGATCGCAACACTTCTTCTTACTATATTATTAGTAAGAGAAAGGATAAAGTGAAATAGCTCTGCACTATGTTTATCAACAAGAGCACCCAATCGAAGCCGAACCAAGATTTCGAGCATTGCAGCATAAATGAATGGACGTCGTCATTGCAGCAGCACCATCATCTTCGAACCTAAAACTAAAAGTGGCACACCACACACTCACCTTCGGGTTGTGGAGTGGTAGTTCGCGGCGATAGGCTACATGAAGTTCCCGAGCTTTAGCTACAGACCAGTACCGGTAATTTTGCTTGACTGTGTCTGAAAGGTAAGAACTTTGCCTCATCCGAGCAGATGAAAACAACTATGGGGGAAGCTTCTGCAAGATTTCTTATACATCTTTTGGCAGGTCTGCACAAATCATTTGCACTCAGCTCTTGAACAATTCCAATTTTGTAGGGGTGCATTTTCAGATGGCGGTGCAGGTTACTACGAACACTCCGATCAGACAACCCTAGGACAGCCGCATGTTTTCTCGTAGAGCGACATGGAGATTGTTCAATCGAAGCCCTCACAATGGCAACATTTGCAGGTACTGTTGGAATCCGAGTCGGCCAGATGATTTGCGTTTTTAAGCAGAACTAGTTTCTTTGAAGTTTGACACCAAATTGTAGATTGTCTTCTTCTCTGGAACAGGTTCATGCTGACCGAGCGCAAAGCGGATGCGAAAGACACACTGCGTCATTATTGGCGACACGCTATTTCGAATAAATTCCTCCACAACAACGGCGCGATATTCTCGCCGACCAAGCGATGGTGTAAACTGAAATCACTGTAAACTTCCGGGAGATGCTTCGTTAGTATATTAAAAATGGAGGTAGCCACTTGAGTGATGTAATTTTTAAAATACACTGATGTAAAATGAAATCTCTCTCATTATACACTGATGAATTAGTGATGCATACAGCACAGGAATAAAAAA
>JAAEAF010014273.1:0-61841 GCA_011037195.1 Triatoma infestans
GATAACTTAAGATTGTTTTAGTGCAATATATGTTTATATTCTATTGTATATCTGTGTTTTTCTTGGACTAATAGACATTAGACAATGGCTCCAAAACAGAAGATTTCGAATTTGGATATAATGCAATCATTTCCCCAGATTAGAAACTTATAATGGTTTAACTTGTTCCAATATTCTTTTATTAAAAAGTAACATGTTTTTTAGCGCATAATAGCCTATGCCTGTTTAAGAATGTAAGATGGCAGAAGAAGTTGTTACATATTTAGAAAGGTTGAGGAAGAACTTGGAAATTACTAGCAAAACTGTTATTCCAATTCACAATACGATAACTTACGAATGTTTTAGTGCAATATATTCTTTTGTATATCGTTGTTTTTCTTGGTTATTCGACAGATTTAATTGTAGTCCAACTTTGCTTTGTGCAGTGATTTTACATTTTGACCTGACCAAAGACATTTAACACAATACATTCTCTACTGTCTAATCATTCGTCATTTGCACATCCATAACTCTAGGAGCGAATATCAATCTGTTACTCACTAAGGAAGTTACTTCTATCTAGGTATGGTATAAATCCCATTATTTTATTAAATTCTCTATTGGAATTATATATGTAAATTGAATACTTATTAGATTACAAAAATATAGAATAATTCATTTACCAGTTAAATTGGAAACTGATCACTATTTTGGGGGAGTTATGTACGTAAATTGAGTGCTTCTTAGATTGCAAAAATGTAGGGGGAATTTTGTACCTAAATTGAGATAAAAAGACTACTGGTTCCACTAAGTTTTCCTTTTTTTAAGTAATTTGTTTAATTGTACAAACAATTAATTCGATAGAAGATTTTTTTTTTCTTTTTTTGGAAATTACATTATCTGTGTAGGATCAGCTTTCCACTGTGGTGGAATTAGACTTACTCCTGTAAAAAGACTACAGAAAAATACTACTGTAGTAAGATATTACTGCGAAACTCCGCAAACTATCTCTAGAGAGAAATTACTTTTGCTCAAATAAAAAGTGTTTAAACATGTATAACATATAAATTCCAGTTAAATTACTAGTTTTAATAAATGCGTATATACCGCAATTCTTGCTTTTATTTCTTAAATGTTAAGCTCTAAGATACGCACTTTCGACTTTTACAATTTTAACTGCAAACTTACAGTAGTTATCTCTAGAGAAAATTACTTTTGCTCTAATAAAAAGTGTTTAAAAATATATAAGTTCCATTTAAATTACTAGTTTTAATATGTACGCATAAATCGCTATTCTTACTTTTATTTCTTACATGTCCATTTGTAAGAAAGGCACTTTCTACATTTCTAACCGAAAACTTACATCTCTTCTTTGCAAGAATTGACGGAAATATGTGTGTAAATTGAGTACGTTTTAGATTAGAAAAGTGATTAAATATGTGGAATTTGATACGTAAATTGAGATACAACAGTTATTAAATCTCTGGTTAAACACTACCTTTTTTTTTCTTTCCCCCTTTCTTTAATTGCATAAACAATTAGTTCGACAAAACATATTATTCACTATTTCGTCGTACATTGCGTTAGATAACAGATCCAACGACTTTAAGCAGTACCAAAAAGAAAACGATATATTAGATTCTATAAATATAGTTGATCGATAAACAAAACAAAAAATTATCTTAAAAAGGAAAGTGGAGATTTAACTCATAGTGGAGTCCTTTGTAATTAAGTGTTAAGCGGTCATCGGCAGAGACAACATGGGCTCGCACAAGTGTTAAGTGTTTCTCAGCTCTATGGAAGAAAAGTAAAACCTACTAACGAACGATTTGGACTATTAGAAAACTTGGACAACTTAATTACAAATGATTGTGTAATGTGTTTTTTTTCTTTAAAAAAAAAAAAAAATAAGGACTGTTCGGTTATTATCGGCTCTGTAGTTCGGCTGTCCTCGTTGTGTTTTGTACAATAGGCTAAATAGATTTTTCTTAAAGAAGGAAAATGGAAATTAAATTGTAATTGCTTACCAAAAACCTTACACAGGTAAGTGACTCATAAATCAATATACTGTATTAAATGTCCAATATACTTGATCGATAAATGTAGATAAGAAGGAACCATAGATTAAGTTTTAGTTTATTGTTTACCAAAAAACTTACATAAGTATCTGTCTAAAAAAAAAAAATAAATAAATATATTATAATTAGAAATTATATTGCAAACATTGTGCATACATAGAGGTTAATAAACTTCTGTACGAATGGAAAAATACAGGTTAATGAACCCTGGCCTGGGGTTCGTGGGGCGGAGCCTTTCTTTAGGTGTCTGTGTATATATTTTATATATATATATAGAGAGAGAGAGAGAGAGAGGGGGAGGGAAACGATATGACGGAGAAGTATGTGGGTGAGGTATAAGGATCTAAAGAAAACTACAAAAGAATACGTACTATAGTTATTAGGTGTAAGAAGTAATAAATTAAAAAAAAAATAAAAACTTGTTTAAATTTTTATGATTATGTGAACAAAACTACTACAAAGCTAAACAACTACATGGAACATGCAACGCACGCACGGGCACTCCACAGTAAATTTATAGGCGAGATCTTTTCTACATATGAACTAAGTGGCCACTTTGGTCTAGTGGGTTGCATTACCGCCTTCTAACCCAAAAATTAAGGTTCGATTCCAGGTAAAACAACTTTTTTTATCTCATTTTATTTAATTATTTATAATTTATTTATATTTATAATTTAATATATATTTTATTAATTATTTATAATTTATTTATATTTATAATTTAATATATAATTTATTTTTAATTTAATAGTCTTCGAATTGAATGATAATTAAAGCCATCGGATGACGTCATCTTTGAATTAAGCTCATTGATTTGGATGATGGCAGCGGCGTTCTTGCAACCCCCCAAAAAAGACTTGGCTCCGTAGCCCTTGCGCCAGAACCGGTCTTTTTATCTTACAAGTATCTATATATATATAAATATAAACTCACAACTTGACTCTATACAACTCCAAAGTGTTTTATACACCGGAAATTATTACTTTTCCTGCCTACTCGCAGCCTTCGCGATACTCTTTGGGCATCTGAATATACTCCAAACAGACTACCCTATAATTATTTATAAGCGATAGCGTATCCGAACTGGTACATATGTGCATGTATAGCTACTCTTTAGAGAGAGCGTCCATAGGTTCGAGAGAAGAAAGAGACGTAATGAAGATTATCTTCCCTGATGCAATACTGGCTGGACTCAAACCTGGAGCTAGAGCTATATCTGAATCTGGATCTAAACGGTATCGGAACTGTATCTAGACGGTATCTGAACGGTATCTGAAACTAAATTGGGACGCTAATTACCATGAGGTCTTACCTCAACCCTAACTTAAATTATTCTGGAAACCACTTACCGGTACGAAAGCTACTTCTAAATATCTCCCACAGGAAATGAATGCGTTACTGCTTCAACCACAACTTTCTCCAAACAGGGAAATTCACCTTTCACAACTCTTATGAACTTATTTCGTTCTCGTCAAATAGCAGTCTACACCATTACCAGTTCAGCTCAGCAATGGCCGACAAGAGACGCTACGCATTCAGAGGTAAGAAATAGTTCCCTACAGGGCCTCAAGGGCGCAGTACTTGATAGCACCACTAACTATTGATTTCACATCGATCTACTAGGGGCGCCTTGATACCATTCTTTTCTATTTAAATTATAATCATTTTGCGATTCTTTCCTTTCCCTCGAAATCGGGTGTTACAAATGAAGTCAATAATAGTAATCAATGTTCAATAATACATAAATAAATGATTTTAAAGTAACATCCTTTTCCATTCCTTAATTTAAACTTAGCTCGGAAAAAACTTCGATCTACAAAAAAAAATAATTAAAACTGGGAATTATGTGTTCTTTAAAATGAAAAGAACTTAAAATTAAGCCGTACGTGGGGGCTTTAAAGGGTTTGGGAAT
This sequence comes from Triatoma infestans, assembly GCA_011037195.1. Classification (NCBI taxonomy): domain Eukaryota; kingdom Metazoa; phylum Arthropoda; class Insecta; order Hemiptera; family Reduviidae; genus Triatoma; species Triatoma infestans. Next base: position 3,970 of record JAAEAF010014273.1, read on the forward strand.
ATATATTTCCAAGTATAGTGAAATGGTTTGAGGTTTGAAGTTTGGGAACTTGTAGGTTAAGTAATCAAGAACCACGCCCAGAATCTGGACTGGGGTGGCGCCCTAACTCCTCTTGAGAGCAGCGAACAACATTCCGTTGGTAATTTATTTGGCCCCCTTCCTTACACTTCTAGCGCACTCTGACAAGAGCAAAAAAATATTCTGAAATTAAACACTCGTATGAATTTCAGAGTCTGAAAATTCTTATAATTTTAGTAAAATACTTTCACGACTTCTCTTGCTGCAGTTTACATAATTTTCTAATTTTCTTCAAACATGCAATTTTTACTAAATGTTTACTCTGTGTTATATCAATGGCAGAAAATAAACTAAAAAAAAAAGAAGACTTTTTTGAGGAAAGCATATTGCCCGGCCCCCAACAAAACTTCTTTAATTGAATTTTTCAGGATTAAATTACAAACAAAAGTGATATGTCTCTGTGTGTATAGTGAGTATACCAAATTCAATGAAATCCGTCGGTTTTTTTTATGGAGAAAATCGCAAAAAACTGAAAAAAATCTGATCAGTAAACTCGCACTTGCGGTCAACAATTCATATACCTAGATAAGTTATATTCATATACTTAGATTTTCTTAATATTTCAAATTTTAACTCATTTTTCTTAACATCAAATGTAGACATAGTGAGAGACAAGCACCTACCCAGGCAGGTAGAAAAAGTGTGATTACATTGTAGTATAGCAGATAGCGCCATCAGTAACGAACCAGATAACATTTGAACTTTAACTTGGTATTCCGTCAAGGTACTTTCACCGCATCTGCTACCAAAGTTTCAGGCAAAATCCGCAATCAGAATTGCGAGATATTTTTTTCTTTCAGTTTTACGCGATCTTAATAAAACGACTGGAACGATCTTCTTTAATCCTCACGCACTATTTATTTAAATAACTGCCCAGCACTTTTATTTGGATCATTTTCTCAGGAAAATTTGTGTTTGTGTGGACTAGAGGAACACTAATGGTTATCTTTCCTCTAAAGTACCACTTCAATAACATGTGTGGCTCACCACACCTATACGTATTAGACGCATCACTAGAATTCAAAATTTGAAGAAAATCGGAAAAACAATAGTCCTACTTTATAAGTTTTACAATTTTTTAAAATTTTTCTCAATAAATATTTCCTTTTAACTTGGATGCTTACTGTTCAGATATAAATCTGCCATTTTAATGACAAAAATTATTTTAGAGATGCTTTGGTGGGCTTGTCTGTTAGGTTTAAATTTAAAAGCTTTTTGGTTGTGATAGAGTCCACTAGGTTATATATATATAATCCATACCACCTTTTTTAAGGCCATTCTCGCTATCTCATGCCTTCAAAAATGTATCTTACTAATTTCGAATAGAATCATACGAATATAACTTTAAAACTGTGTATCACCTACATATAATTGAAATTCAATATTGTAGAAGTAGGGCCAATTTTTTGGACAAAATGTTTCAAATAAAAGTTTTTGTGCAGTTTGTATACCAAATTTAATGACAAATGTTTTAGACGTTTCTGAGAAACTTCCAAAAAACTCAAAAACCTACTGTGTAAAGTGGCACTTCTGGTTACTGGATATTCTTCAAATATGTAAATTTAGCAATGTTTCTAGTGCATTCATATTATAGATGCTAAAGCTATATATTGTACTTAAGTGATACTTTTAGAGGATAGCTTATTCCTTAAATTCCCCAGAACCTCACAAAATCAATTAACCCGGGAAAATTTTTCAAAATAAGTGATAGGTTTGTGTGTAAATATAATATATGAAGTTTAAAGGAAACCTCTTAAATCTGAAAAAACAAATTTATTCAGTAAAGTAGCACTTCCAGTTACTGGATTTGGCCCGAAACTTTCGTCTGATGCGATGGTGGTACACTTAAACGGCATATCAAGCTTGGGCTTCCAGATTTTTTATGTTCATAGACACACAAATCACGGAACTTTCAATGAAGCTTAAAACATTCATCTCCGGAAAAACTTGTATTTTGAAAATTTGACAAGAATGCAAACCTTCTTTTACAACACTAAAAGAAAGTAAAAATACAACATTAAAACACAACAAAACTGAGCGCTAATAACATCGCAGTTATTATTACATATTATAGCTCATACAACTAACACTACAGTTCAAATGAATCCAAACCTATTTTGAAGTTGTATATTGAACAACATTTGCTACAGAACCTGACTGAAGTGATCCACTTATGGCGCCTTTTATCACATGAAATATAACAGTAATATAACCTGTCACAAACATCTACTCCTATATATCAATTTTTGCCTGATTATGATTACTCTTGAAAAGTTAATACCTAGTGTTATTTTCTTTTTCTTTGTTACTACTCTTGGCAAAACCACACCTCATAGCAATTATAAAGTTTAGAAATCATTTAAAAATGTGTTCATTAAAGAAAATGAGAGATATGGTTAAACCAAAGTAAGATAAAAACTTAATCAACTCTTTCTCGTTTGTTGGTTTCATCACTTAAGAAACTGGTCTGACACTCAAATCATTTCAACGTCTAGTAAAGTGTACTACAGTATAAACTGTACTAAGTATTCTCACCAAGAAGAGAGATATGGGAGATGCAAATTTGATGTTACATAATTTTCCAGCTCGGGGTATCGAGTGAAAGCTACCATGCAACGTTTTCAAGATATTTATTATTATTATTATTATTATTACTAAGGTGCCCGAAGATACGGGACTTAAGCCCACATGAGTCTTAACCCCCACAATTAAGCAAAAAAAATCTTCTCCTAAGAAGCTTTCCCAACAATTTACCGACTGATTGCAATATCTTAGGATATCTTTAATCTCCAAACATTCCCTAGAGAGTGTTAGCCTTCCAAATAAGCTGAACCTAGTACTGGTGAAACGGGTTTTAATAATTTAGAAAATGGTAAACTAACCCTTAACTCGCTCATCTCAATTCTGACACAAAGGACTAGACGTCCTATTTCTGTGTAAATGAAGCTAAGAAAGCATGTCCAGTCAATACCCCGACCAGGACTCTTAACAACTGTATTTTATTCAGGGAGAGAAGATACTTCAAGTCCCTCCCCACTAACAATCACTTTTCTTTCACTATCTTTTAGCCTGGCGACACCTCTCTAAGTCCCTCCAGAGTTTCTCCCATTGTTTGACTTACCTGTTGCAAAATTGCTTAGTGAAGGGTACTGTTGGTTCAGCACCACAAAACGATAATGAGGATCCTATCTTAGCCAACTGGTCCGTCTTTCATTGATCTTTATATCTGCATGTCCGCCTACCCGGAAAAGCTCTACTCTGCTCTTCTGAGCAGGCCATTAAGTCTTAGGTCACTAGTTTAGAGCTCCAGTTCGGCTTATTTAAAGTCTTTAGTGTAACTTGGCTATCTGAAAATATCATCACCTTTTTAACTTCTCCCGGCCATTCTTCTACCATGCAACAGCATTCATGGACCAATGATTGCTGTGTGGCAAACAATGGCTATAAAACTACAGATCTTCCTTTGTTCAGGTCCGCACCCAAGCTCCTGCTCCAGACACTCCTATTTCCTGCTGTTTGGAGCCATCAGATTAACGGTAAATAACGCCATTTTACTTTCCCTTTGAGATGTTTAAGGAATTCAGAAAACTATAAGATGACATATACAACTTTTATTTTTCTCTTTTTATTCATTTTTTGCAATTTTATATAATAAAATAAACAATCGTGATAAACAATTGCATGACATATAAGATATGTGGAGAAAATATCCAATGGTGTTAGTCCATAACGTTGGCATTGAACACAGGAGGTCACGAGGCCACTGGCATTTCAAAATGTGAGGCTCGAAAGATGGATCTTTCGCTTACGCTTGTATGAATAAACCTGAACTCGAGTGTGTAAACATGGTAAGTTTATCAAATATTTTTTTTTTTTGGACATTTAGACACAAGGTTCTATCTCAAACAGATGCACTTTCTAAGCTACCTTCCTAGCATATTCATTTGATAGAAATTTGACTGGATTGATATAAGTGCGTAAGATATTTTTTTTATTTAGGTAAAGTTTTAAATTATCATTTATGAGATGATCAGAAGATCGAGAACTAATCTGTCAATCATTTCAACTTGAAGAAATCTGGACGAAGTAGCCAAGCCAAGCTTGATGCGCTTTTTTAATTATCAAAGAAGATTCTTAGAAGATTATCAGAAAGAAGCGGAAATTTGAGGGGCCGAAAGATCGAGAAAATAAGAGCATGTAGTATAATCTTCTAACGGTCTTAGAACAGCTGTTTTTGTCATATTTCAGAGAGATGCTGACGTGCATTTTTGTTCCGAGATGCACAGTGGATGATTAGATTCCTTGAATGCAATTCGTACTTCATGAAGCTTCTTGTTCCACCAGTAGCTTCCGTTTTACTAAAAATTATATTTTTGTTAGGATACAACCACTCTTTCCTTTTTTTTACGTTGACTAAGGCACAATTTTTTTATCGCCTTCTGTAAATATCCTGAACTGATTATGTTGTCCAAAAGATACGATGATAAACTAGTCAAGAAGTACAAATAGCCACCCGTATTGTTTTCATTGAAAGCAGGTGGTATCCTTACACTCAAATCATTGAACCTTATCCATGAAACGCAAATGTCGCACACGATGATTGGTAGCCAAGTTCCATCATGTTAGCTAATTCTGGAACTGGGTGACATGGATCCAGATGGATTAAAGGGAATGATAATCTTCCTGAACGTGGCCAATAATGCTAGAGTGATCTCTCTTTGAAACGACTAAATATTTTCTTTCTCGATGATTTTTTCTCCGTACGCGGCCACAGATGTTTCGAGCCATCTCTGCTGCCTCTCTACTCCTCGCAAGCGTTCTTTTTTGTCAACTTGAAACCCTATCTTCTTTAGCCCAAAAAATGGCAATAACTTTTACAAAATCAATTCAGCGATCTTTTACATTGTCACTCCAAATAAGAAAAGACAAATTCCTCCAACAGGAATCTATCAGGCGATTTCGCACAAAACAAAAAACTATAATCAACCGTCTGAGAGGAAGTCACTAATTACTTCGGACCTCTTTGGCCGTTGTAATTAACATTGTTCTCCAGTTAATTATTATAAAATTAGGTTATTAATTTCGCACTGGTAGGTATCCTGAACTTTGCAAATGCTTTACGATCAGACTTCTGGTCCTGTATTGTTCCATCATTAAGAGTCAGCAACGTTGGCTCTTATGTTGGACGGAAGGCTACCTTCATGATAAAGGATATCTTTATTTTATTGCAGCCACTATTGTAAATTACACATTTTGTTTAATACGCAATTCAATGTCATCTTGGGCACTGGATATTCGACTATAACTTCATTACACGGACATAGACGTCATAGGTCCTCAAACGTCCAACATAGGAAGACAATTAATTGACCACATTGTACCCGACAGTATTATCAAGAAGTTATCAATACCATGGCCTCAAAAAAAGCGACCAGTACTCTGCGCCTAGAGGCCAAAAATATGGGTCAACAAGAATGAACATGTCAGTTTACATAGCATAACGATTCTATTGCGCATGAGGGTCTCACGCAGTTCTTTTACTAGAACTATTTTCTTCGACGCATAACGAATATAACGCTCTCTGCATCCAGAGCTTAAACACCTCGTAAAGTTTTTCTTACTGCATCTATGGTCAATTTTGCTCAGAGATTTCTCGTGCAGGTTCAACCACTGTGCGGTGTTCTCTCGGTATAAAAAACCGCACACGATGAGGAAAGTCTTGCAAGGCAATTTAATTGTGAAACTTGTCGGCGGAGATAAATAACATCACAGCTTCTAGAAAGCTTTTGACAATGAGCAGATCTTATCAGTCGTTTAGTTGCCGAGTATATACATCGTGAAATTTTATTTATTTTTAGCATCATAGCCTACTTCATTTGACAGGAGGTCAGTTTTGGTGCGTTCGCCTATTTTCAGGACTCTTGATAAATAGTGTTTAAAATCATTGACTTGGACAATTGAATCCAATCCTTAATACTGGAAACTGGCTTTCCCGGTTAAAAAAAAAACTCTGAACTTTACATATTGTGGCGCTTGAAGAAATATTTGCTATAGTCAATGAAGTGATATGCAGTAAAATACTTTGTTGAAGAGAATGTGGTGATAATTTACTAAAAATACAAAAAACCACTAGTGTTGATTCCAGAAGTGAAATAAAAATTCTGTAGCATATTTCTCCGGAAATCTTGGCGTTCCTCTATAGGATCTTTCAGAGCGAGCTAGCATGACGTGTGAATCTATTCCCGGTTTAGCCATACTCATAGCTAAACTTTAGCACAATTGCACCCTCACACACACACACACACTCACACTCACAATATACAATAAACAACGCCTTTATACAACCAATAGGGAAGATATCTCTTCAAGGATCTTGGCGCCTTTGCAATTAGCCCAGCCTAAAAATACGAATGTGTAACAAAATTTAATGGTGAAATGATGGTATATTGGGAAACATGAATTTACCGAATAAGGAAGAGATGTGCTTCATGAAGTAAACTATAGTGACCGAGCGAAGAGTTATGATGTTGTTGATGGCATGATGAATGCAGAATGGTAACGTGGTGATGTGAGCAGCTTGAGTAGTGATGTGACTAGTTATAACTCTTGCTCGTTCTGACGGCTAGCTTGGTGAACTAGTGCGGCTAGCTGGTGAAACTTTCAAGGTTGAAGTTGATGGAGCGAGTGATGTTTGCTCTTTAAACATTATCTGATGCCTCATGGTTAAGACTAAACACAGCCTAGAGACAGTGCCTAGGTAAGAGATTGGCTATTGAAGTTGAAGCCCATTCGCCAATATACTGAATTGGGCCGTGTACAGAGGTAGTTGACATGCGCTCAGTGATGTCGCCATGATGCGGTTGCTAATGGAACTGTTGAATACAGCTTTTGTGCGGCGAATTTGTTGACAATTATTTTCATTACAACAACCAACACCTACACTGACACTTCAGTGTAATCACACAATATACAGATAAGCCTTGCAGAGGTAGTTGATATATGCAATTGTCTGGATTTAATCAATCGCCTATGACCCACAGGCAAACTCCAGTTCATTATTATACACATTTCACATTTGACACATTTTTTACTTCAAAACTGACCACTTTTCAGGTATATAAAGTGACATTCAAGAGGGTCACAGTAGCTAGATTTAGGAGGCAGTATATTTGGCTTTATAGCCACTCAAGAATTCCCATTGTTTTGAATTGCACTTCCTTGCATTATAATGCAGATCCTATAGTAATTAAAGATATAATTCGGATCTTCATTCATTCATTTTCAATGGTTCTAAGGCCTTCTCAGTGATAGTTTTCCACCTTTCTCGAGATAGGCTGCCTTCCTTCACCACTGTTTCTTTTCAAAATGACGCAGGTCATTCTCTATGTCCTCCAACCACCTCAGTCTAAGCCTCTCTCGGGGTCTTCTCCCACCTGCGTACCCCTCATACAATATTCGTAGAATCCGAAACTACTCCACCCTTATAGAGTTCTTTTAACTCTCTATTTTTCTTAGTCCGTATATGCCGTTCTCCATACTAGGACCGAAGATTGCACGTAAAATCTTCCTCTCCCAGCTGTTTGAGCCGAGTTCATCGGATCTTCTAACGATCATTACATTTTTCTCGAGTAATTTTTTTCTTTCCAGTTTTTCACAATTTTCTTCTGCTAATCCTTATAGAAATTGGTAACTACAGGAGACATACAAAGAGTTCCATAGGAAGGAGATTTTCCTTAAGAAGGTTTACTGATAAGCCAATCATAATAAGTTACACTATTCCCAGGGAGTCAACTAAAATATTCTTCACTAAAGGAGCTATGTCTTTAAGGCTAATATTTACCTTGTCGAAAAAGTCCAAGGTTGTCTTAGGCACCACACCTCTGGCACCAAACCACAAGCCATGCACCTTGTATTCCCTGACCCCGAACTGGTCCTTAAACTTCTCCTAATAAATGGGAATACATTTTTCGTAAATGGCCCTTTTCTCCTCATCTATTTTCTCGCCCTGTTCCGGATCTCTACTCTCAAAACAGATGGTCGGATCCAAAATATACGCTACATTGTCAAATGCTATAATATCAGCGTATCTTGTAGATCCATCTGTATCTACAGCGTATACCTCTTCGAGAGTCACATAACCTTTTTTTTTCATAATTTCCATCAAGGCGTGCTTTACCCTATGGTGGCGTCTACAAGAAGCATGTTGTCAGGACAATTACCAAGCACATGCGCTGGTGTTTCAGGCTTTCTGCCGCATCTGCGACAGAGGGGGTCCAACAGCTCCTGCCGACTGTCCGCCAACCTCAGGAACAGCACGAAGTGGGGCATAGTTTATGTTCAGCTTAAGAGCATTATTCCATTCTGAACATGATAAGATTTTCTTGTCATATACAAACTGATTTAATTTCGGGCTGTTCTTAAAGTGGCATACCCCTACTCATTGCCATTTACAGTTTGTCCATTCTTCAAAAGATTTTTCTCTCAATTGCTGTCTAAGCTTTCTGATGTTAGGAAAATCTTTTCCAGTGTCGGAACATATGGACAACCTGGATGCACATATCTTCGCTTAAACCTCGTAATCAAATATTTGTTGAAAATGGGCATCCCGAACTTTAGCGAGTTTCTGGGCAAGTGACCCTTGCTGCAGAGGAGCCTCCCACTCGCATCTAAGCAAGCCCAAGCCGCGATAGCCTTCGAGAAGCATAAAACATTGCCGAAGCAGTGCTTGCTGGTAGGCCGAGCATAGCCTTAACACTTCTTCTGATCAGCACATCCGCTCCTTCAAGTAATGCTGGTTTAAGTTTTGTTAGAGGGGCAGTTTGGAGAGGATACACCATCGTCGGGAATATGTATTGATTTATAATATTCAATTTCTGATCTGGTTTCAATAAATTGGATGTGGTCAGTTTATTCATATTTTCATTGGGTTTTCAACCGCATCTTGATCAAAAACCAGTTCACCAGAATACGAGCAGCCAAGGTACTTTATTGTCTCGGATTGTTCACAAGATTTGATGCAGCCCCCATTTTCTAGGGAAAGGTTCTGCTTAACCATAATGCCGTTTTCAACAACAATGGCAGTGCTCTTACTGGGATTAATATTTAACCCTATCTCCCTGAATAGTCTTTGGACCAAGTCTATCACTCTCTCGGCACCCTTAATACTATTCGCTGTAACAGCCACATCATCCGCAAATCCGGTTAGAATAATTCCATATTGACCATTATTTAACTTATACCCATATTTATCTGCCATCTGGCTTAGCAGATCTCTTCGAACAAGTGATCAACAGCCAGATTAAAAAGAGAAGGTGAGAGAGGACCTCCTTGTGGGACGCTACTTTAACAAATTTATATTTGAAAACGAAATACCTCAAATATGAAAACAGCAGGCTTAAACTTGATATTCCATTATAGTTGCCACAAAATGCAACCAAAATAACGATTTCATTCACAAAATCTGTGTCAACGGGATTATCTTGGAAATTCCATCAAATGAACACAATACAAAGAAAGAAACCGGAAGAGTGCTGTTCGGTGAACCAGGAGGGAACTGAAGTGGTGATAGTCCAAAGAATTTTGAAAAAATACTTGTAATGAATATATAACTTCTTAAGAGTTCGCATATTTAAAAACCTGGGACCGGTGATAATAGCGGACAATGATATAAATCAGTAGGCTCAAAGCCTATCAAATGTACCTTGTCCAAAATGTAAATACGTGTGTTGTGATGTAAGCAGCTTAAGTATGGGCCGGGAGCAAAGCGATAGAGCGAAAGCTATTCGCCTTTGAGAGAAGAATTGTGAGAAAATATAGGAAAATGGAACAGTGGCGGTCATAAAATGGATACTATTGAGTAAAACCACTTAGCAAGACCTAGGCTGTCCAAGGTTGTACATTAGAAAGAAACTACGATTTCCAGAAGAGTGCGGTTTGGTGAACCAGGAGGGAAATGAAGTGGTGATAGTCCAAATAAATCAAAGAGCTCTTTCATGGTGTGGACACAACTATTTATGGAAGATGACAGATGGCGAATCAAAACATTCGCTAAACTATTCTTATAATTTGTTCTTATTTTGAGAATCTCAAAACAAGTATTTCCGGTTGAAAAGTCAATTTTCGAAAATTTGACACCATTAGAATAATTTCACATATTCCAGTAAGAGAAAGTAAATAAAAAAATCTCTTACTGTAATTTTCCGAGTTTTTCACGATTTTTTTTCAAATTTATAATATAAACCTAATAAAACGGCTTTTTTTTACAGAAGCCCAAATTCCCAAAGCCTCCACCAAAAAATGAATTTCTCAGGAAAAAATGTTGCAAATAAAAGTTACAGTTCTTTATATGTGTAGTTTAAGTGACAAGCCTAATGAAAAATCATTAAAACCGTCTTCGAGAAAATCGCAAAAAAAAAAATAAAAAAAAATAAGTAAAGTTTCAATGAAATGGTACCGGCGGTTGATCGATTTTGACCAGAACCTAAAATAATTCAAATAAAAATAAAACCTCTTTATATGGCACAGAGAATATTGCAATGGCTTTTTCAACTTCCAACTGGAAAAGTTTTCTTCAAACTACCCAGATGGTGAAAGCGTTCGAATGGTGGATCGCTCATAACCGATTAAAACCGATTTCCCATAAAATCAATATCAGAAAGAAAGTTCTAAAATAACATTTCAAGAAGAATGAAAATAGAAGAAGAAATCAAAGTTTGTTAAAATTAGTTGGAACTGTTCCGTAAGAAAATAGTATGAAATCAAACGTCAATCTGGCGTGAAACATTCACACAACCTTCTCTTACTACAATTAATTCATTTAACAAATTCACTTTAAAATTGCAACGTTTATAATGTACGATTTGGCTGGTCATAAAAAAAAAAGATGGTACGGTTTAGACTGGTATATCTGAGCGGATTTGTATCGTGGCGCCATATGTCAAAACCATCAAAGTTTGTGCACATTAAATTTAAACCTAACGACAGATTCCCCTCCCCTCATAACCTTTTAAAATCAATTTTATTTTTCAGAAAAAATATCTCAGATAAAAGTGATCGATATTTATGTGCGTCATTGTGTACAAAGTCGCACTTCCGGTTGATGGATTTTGCTTGAAAACTTTCGTGCAAGTTTCCACATCTATGCGGTGGCATTACCAATACGGAATACCAAGTTTCAACTTCCTGCAATTTTTTTTTTTTTGAGAGAGATATTTTGTAAACCCATCCAGAAACGGACTTAAAAACATGTATTTCCGGTGAAAACTCGATATCATTGAGTGATTTATTAATAATAAGTCTAGTTGATAAATATCTTTCAACAACTTGCAATTGTTATTAAACGTTTATTTGCACAAAATATCACAAATAATAGGATACGGGGAGGAGCTTTTCCAAGAAAAAAAAAAATCGTTGGAACCAATTTCAAGAAAGTTTCAAAGTCGTAATTCTCATTGTCAGAAATTCAACAAAAAAATATTGATTTCTATCAATGTTTTTATTTATTTAATATACCTTAATCTTTATAACAGATGGTAGAACCATAATCTGCAGTGAAGAGGCAATTTAGTAGAAAACTTTGCTCTGCCAATCAGGACCCTCCAAAGATTAATTTTCCCCAGGAAACATATTTTTGTGATTTGTGTTTGTACAAAACTGAAAATCTAATAATAATAATTAAACAAATAAAAAATTCAATAAAAACTGCTTGTCAGGATATAGTGACAGTTTTTTCCCTTATTCGAGAGATTTCAAAACACTCATTTACGGAAGGGAAAATTCAATTGCAGGAAATTTGGGGCAACAAATATGAGAAAGTAAAATTCTATTCTGTGAAGTGTCAATTTGCGTATAGCCAATGCGGAATATCAACTTTCTCGAACGTTCCTTTAAAAATTAGTTAAAGGGAATTACTAATTTTTAATTGTTTAATCTCATCTTTGAATATTAAGTTTGATTAAAAGATTAACATGCAGTGAAACGAAGCCAAAGAAAGCATTAATCAAAGATGGTATTGATTTTGCTAAAGTTCAAGTATTTTATTAAGACTTTATAAAGGAGGACTTTCAAGAATATAAAGTTGTCTTAAATTATAATATAACTTCCTGTAAATTTTGGTTGACTTGTAAAAGCAGTGTTATTATTCCCTTAGTTTCGATCAATTAAATTTTCTAAAAGGTCAATTAAAGTGTCGAGAAAATAATCAAACACTTCCGGTTGGGACCCACATGATGTCGGATCCGATGTGGTAATAACAAAGTCTTTAAAGAAATATTTTTTTTTATATTCATACTCAGGGGACTTCCGTGAAACATCTACTTCCGGTATACAAAATAAATAATTAAGAAAATTTGACCTGATCGCAATGCTTTCTCTTATTGCAACTTACATAGTTATTATTGAAAAATTTCCTTAAAAACGAAAACAATATAAAACAAAAAAACAAAACATAATTCTCACTAAATGTTTACTTGTTTTCAATATTTTAGATCAGTGGGGGAGAATCGTAAACTTCTGCCCCCACCAACATCACATCCGTCCGGCCAACTGATTTTCTTCAAACTTGGGATTTTGGCAACACATTTAATTCTAATTAATACTATATAGATGACAAAAAAGTTGCAAATGATAAGTTTTCTTCAATTTTTATATCAATGGGAGAATCCTGAACTTAATAAAATAAACCTTTTTGAGGAACGCATAACTTTCCCGCCCCCAGAAACTTCTTCAAATGAAGTTTCTCTGAAAATAATTTCTAACAAAAGTGATAGTTTTCCAACATGTTTATATGATATATGATTCCAACAATGTTATTTATATGATAGAATTGTATAACAAACTAAAATGGCACTTTATAGGGAAACGTAACACCATCCCACCCCACCACCAAAACGCCTTAAATGAATTTTCCCAGAGAAATGATTCAAATAAAAGTTCCTAGCTCTTACAATAAAGCATAACCCTACACCCCTCCCTCCCAAAAAACCCATTCTCTAATATACCATGTTCTTATATGACCCAGTGATGGGTCTGTATGGAGAAAAATTCTAGAAAACTGAAACAACTCTGCTCGATCGTATAAACTCACACTTCCGGTACACTGATCTTTCGGTCAACATTCTGCATTTTATTGCAGTTTTGAGCTAAGCTGTACATATACATGCGCACGTAGATAATTTTCTAAAAACAATATTTTTTCTAAAACTCAACCGAACCTGAAAACATGTATTTCTGGTGAAAAAGTAGTTAGCCAAAACAATTTCCGGTTACCAGTAAGTTAGGTGAAAGTAGAAAAAAACAAAACGATCAATCTCACTAGTCTAAGGACAATGTTTATCCGCAAACTGTTGCAGTCGTACTGATCTAAACTGGTGTTTGTACGCACCAAAACACAAATACAAATAACAACCGGTAACAACAGCGCTTTCTACACACAAGAGGTCGGTTTGTAGTTAGACTACCAGTCCTCTAGTTGTAGTATTATAGTCTAGAAATAAATACAAGTTATATCCCCTCTCCAATATATATATATATATATATATATATATATACACACATTCTCTCTGAGTACAGCTGGGTCGTCATATCCGTGTACACTATTCCCTTTCATAACCTCGCTAACACCCAGGCTGGCTTCCCACACCTCTCTTTCAGTTGGAGGTGTTCCCTAGGGAGTAGACAGTTGGGCGCTACGAGGTTATTTCTCACTCTGTCTCTCTCTCTTTCAATTGTTACAGTAGGAAACTTGTTTATACAAAAAGAAAGGGGCGTAGGCACCGTTGTGTGTATTACACAACTCACGACACACACAAAGACACTGGTCGGCTGATCAATGAAATTCATTTCGTCTGTACTTCCCCTCCACCCAGGTACGTTACCCATCCCCTTATCCCCTCATTATTACAAAATATTCTCGTATAAATATTTTTATGAATGAACACTGTATACTCTGCTTAGAGTATTTAGTAACAATATTTAATGTATTTTTCAACAAGAGAAAGAGCCAAAAAACCGTTTTTTGTCATAGATTCTTTCAGGAAGCAGCTTAAAACAAAAAGAGACATTTCTCTCTACGAGAGATAGTGAGAAGGGGAATGAGTGAGACATTTTAAACTAGTACAACAAAAATAGTTTTAGCATTTGTCGCACCAAGGCGCTACCGTCTAAATTGCGATGCGCACTTCCATTGCACACATATAGTTGGCGCCGTTATTCCCCGGGCCACGCCCACTTTGCACCCACTTGTCATTTGTGCCGCGCATATACACACGCAGAGAGAGACATCACCGAGAGTGGTGGCCACGCTCTTATTCCACTATATCTGTAGTCAGGCGTACAAACTATTTCCAAAAATCTAGTATAAAACACGCGACTTTCTCTTATTGCATCTTGATAAAATTTAATTGAAAAATTTTTGCTTATAAATTGCCATGTTTACGTGGAAAACGTCTAGTTGGTCTTGCCATAATAAAGCTGTTAAGGATTATAGATGTATACCTGGCATGCTGTGTGGCAGCCAACTCTGCCCCAACCAACGAAGCTTGTGGCCAAAGTATGAACATAACTGACAGAACAGAGCCCACCGCGAACACCTAAAAAATTAATTTTGCCAGGAAAATGCTTCAAATAAAAGTGTTAGGTTTGTATTATCTGTACGTTTGTAGCCGTATGTATAAATCCTTATAAACGTAAGTAATAAAGTGATGAGAAATGAAGGTGGGATGGCTATAAAGGCGAAATCAACTACGATCTAGAACAGCTAATTATGGCTCTATGCATAAATAATTTTTTCTAGTCTTGCGAAAAGTGTAATGGAGTGTGCAGTCAACTGGTCTGTATAGTTATGCCTCTAACTCAAATGGCTGTACATATCTGCATGTCCGTCTGTGTACAGTCGTGATAGGATTTGTATACCCAGGCCACCTTGTTGATGGAGAGGGTTGTTTCCGGTTACCGAATTATTACAAAAATAAATAAACAACATTCCAGTCATTATCCGCTGATTGTATCTAAAATGGAATAGCAAGCTGGTATTCATAGGATTTTCTAGTTATGTTATGAACCACACAGAAACCAACGGTCTTTTTCTTCGCCGGAGCTCGAAACATATATTTCGTGTGAAAACTCAAAAACTTTTCCTTGCCATCTTTTTTAAGGTTTTACACTTTAACCCTCCATTAGTCGCGGCTGATCTGAGAGATCGCGTATGGAGAATTTTATTTCCCTTTCCTGTCGTGTTAGCAGCAATGCAACATAAATCTCGCTATTTTTCTAATAATCGCGTTGTAATAAATTAGTGTGAGTTTCATGTTTCTAGATTAGCCATTGTTAGCTTCAGGTGAAAATTTGATCTCACAGATCGCCGCGACCATTGACGTAAGTTTGTTTAATTTTTACTTTTCGCTCATTTAAGCTCGTAAACCTTTTTTTTTTTAAGTAAATTATTTATAATTCAGTCCTACATTTCCAACCGGCTTAATTGACTTATTTCAAGTAAAATGATCAGATAGTTCGCTACATTTATACATTTTTTTTCCAGATATAATTATAATGGATTTACACAGGAAGTTCAACCTAAATAAAAAAGATGATATGGAGGAGGTGCTAAAGATATTGCTAGCAAATGATGATTCAGTTAGTGATGTTCAGAGTGATGAAGAAACTGACACAGACTCTGATACTGTAGTAGTCGACAGTATATTAGAGAAGGAGTATAGCGTTCAGAAAAGTGAAAACCAAAGTTTCTCTGGAGAAGAAGATTCTGATGACGAGAGCAATAATGTCGATAATTATTACATTGCATTTCAGAAAAGGAATAACATCATGGTGAATTCCTGGAAGTGGGGAAAATCTCCAATGAAAAATACAAGGAAACGTGAGCCACAGAATATACTTATTCATCTTCCTGGCGTGAAAGGTGCTGCAAGAAAGGTAAACGATATTTATCATGCTTGGAACCTTTTTATAGATGACAACATACTAAATACTATTGTTCAGTGCACAAACCAATATATCTTAACCACACAAAACAATTTTAAGAGATCCAGAGATGCCCATCCCACAGATCTGACAGAAATAAAGGGCATGCTAGGGCTTCTTTATCTGGCTGGATTCTAAACACGGTTTAAAGTGTCAATTAAAGTTTAAACACGGTTAAAAGTATTAGTATTATTTTTGAATGGTTAATAAGGTAACCTAGTATAATCTTTCACCTTTTAAATTATTAATTTTTTAATTTAAAAAGACTTGTTATAAGTTTAAATTAAAAGGATCTCAGAGATCGCCGCGACTAAAATAGCATGATTTAGAGCCGCGACTATTGGAGGGTTAGATGGTCTCTAAAGGTATCTCAAGACTCATTTTTATTTTCTCTTTCTATTGTAAGAGGAGGAATTGTAATCGTGTCAAATTTTAGAAATTACGTTTTCACCGGAATACACTTTTTGAGGTTTTCTGAGTCCAAAAAAGTGGTTTTAAGAAAATGGTCTGTGTGGTTTGTGTATATGTGAACAGCATAGCTCAAAAACGAAGATTCGTGGAAATTCATAATTGATATTCTGTTTAGATATTACCACGAAATCCAACAGGAACTTATTTGCTAAAATTCGTCAACTGGAATTGAATGGATTTTTAACTTTTTTTGTTTGTGATTTTCTCGAAAATGGCTGCAACCATATTTCTTTAAACTTGGTATATTAACTATACGTATAAAGAACTACAACTTTTATTTGAAATATTTCTCTGGTACCATTCATTTAAATGGGCTTTTGGGGAAGAGCACGGTTACCTTTTCTTCTAAACAGCTATTTCTAATTGATTATACAATTCTATCATCTAATTAATATTAATTAAAATTCAATATGTTGCGAAAATTCCCAGTTTGAGGAAAGTCGGTTAACCAGAACTGCATTTTTACTGAACAGTTTTTTCAATTGTTTTTGCGATTTTCTTCCTAAAACTTAAGACAGATTTCATTAAAATTGTTGTGGTAATTATGAATACAGAGATCTATCACTTTTATTTGAAACTTTTAACGTGAAAGTTCTCGATTTAATGAAGTTTTGGCGGGACGGGAGGTTATACTTTCCTCAAAAAAATTCATGTTATTATGTTCAGATTCTCTCATTGCTACAAAATTGAAGACAAGTAAACATTTAGTCAAAATTATAAGTTTGAAAAATTTCTGAATTATAACTCTGCAACCTGCAGCAAGAGAAAGTCGTGTGAGCGCTTCACACCAGATTTTTTTCTAAATTGTTGAAAAATTCATGCAAGTGGAGTTGATATTAACACGCAATCTAAACAAAAGTTGCTGTTATTAACTGCAGGAGAATCACAAGTTGCTAAATTCAGTGATTTCTGAGCGAATTTCGAAGGTTAAACTCACAACACGAGTGATATACAAAGTAAAGAAGAAGGAACAACGTGTAAAATAATCACACGACTTCTTCTTACTGACTTATTCACAAATTTTCATCAAACTTGGATCTTTTACTTCAGAAGGTAGCTAACTGTTCTATCTAATCTCAATAATGCTTGAAATTTAACATAGTAGTCTACCAGTTTTTGAGTGTTTAAGCAAGTCGTACTTCTGGGTGATCGATTATCTAACTGGAAATTTTTAATAATGCTTTTAATGTATCTTAGTAAATTATTCAGTTGATAGAACCGTACATTGTATTGAAGTGGAAAACTTCAATACAATGTACGGTTCTATCAACCGTACGGAGGTTGCAGCCCCCCCCCCCAAGATCCTGCAAAAGAAAAGAAATTTTCTTGGCAAAATGTTTCGCAAAACGGTACAGACCAGTGTGTGCAGTGAATATCCAAGTTTCAAATTGAATCATTGCACACGTTTACGAGAAAATCGCGAAAATTTAAGAAAGAAAAAACAAAGAATTTTAAGAAAGTAAAAAATACATAGTGAAATATTCACACGACTATTCTCGCATTGAACCTTGCGTAGTGGTAATATCGGGGACTTTCGGGGTCAGAGCAATGAAGGTCCCCTGAGGTGCGATTATTGCTAATTGGAAACTTTTATTGTATAACTGCTAAATTTTATATTTTTTAAAAAAATGTTAATGGTAATGTAGGTGCTTCCGCAGAAGCTACAGTTGTTAGCGCACCTAGGTAGCGAAGGCCAGAACTAAAACGGCGAGGGGCCGCGGCGTGCTTACCACACGTACCCCCAATACAAATCGCCACACGTCTGACAAGCCTTGGCCTTTTGTTGCGCCATAGGTTTAGTTTCGGGTGCTTCCCCCCCCCTACACGTCACCTAATTTCGTAGTTGGACGTTAAGACCCGAAAATAGGCATCAGTATTCTCGCACTGCAAAACTAAAAATTCTCACCCCTCCCCCAAATTGCTTCGAATTTTTGCTACATAAAATAGTCCTCAAAACGGTGATTTGTAGGCCAGCGCAACTCTTTCCACAACTTAAAACATATTTCTCAACAAAATGGATTTTGGCTCTTTATCAAGCTACAACTCAAAGCTTACCTCTAAACGTATTATTACTTGAATGCAATTTATGGCAATTAATTTGTTATTGTATTGCTAGAATTCCAAATTTGAAGAGAAAAATCTGTTTACTGCAACTGTTACTTTAAACTTAACAGTGTAGATTTCTGAGATTTTTCCGAATTTTCTCGAAAATGTCAACGATTTTCTTTAAACATGAAATGCGCTAACAGCACATATATGTATATATATATTTTTTTTTAATTTAATAAGTGTTACATGGCCTTAGTGCCGACCCTCCCGAAGTAAATGCGTATCCAGGAAAGCCAAGTTTTAGGGCGTCCTTAAACCGGCAGTTATGATATGGATGTTGAGACCTGGACTTTGAAAAAGACTCTAGATGAGACAAAACTAAATAAATGGGAGAGAAAGGCGTTACGGACAGTGTATTTGATCAGTCCAGGAAACTGGGGCTTATAGGGGACAGAAAGAATAGGGCCATTGTAGGGCAACCGAGTGGGAAATGTTGGCCGGGGAAGGCCTCGCTAAGGATGGGTCCAGAATGTGGAGGAAGATCTAAAGCAGAAGGGGGATCAGGTCAAGGCAGAAGAAAGCAAGTGATAGGGAAGCGAGGCAGGCATAATTCTTCAGGCGAAGGCTAAGATTCTTTAAGGATTATGGAGCCAACAGGAAGAAAAAGATTTGGGGGGGGATTGATTTTTAGGTAGTTTTAGGATTTTTAGGTTGATTCTGTGTAATGTATGCCGTTAGATTTCAAATACTGTTAATTTAAGCGCTGTCTGCTGGACTATAGCGTAAACTCATCCAACTGCCCACTAAATACTAAGAAGTATTCTGAACCTCCATCGCCAATTACGTAACACGTACAACATTGTGTAAAATTCAATGTACAAGAAAATAGTATTAACTGACAACTGCAGTAAAAGTTGTCTTCAGATTTTCACAGAAGATATTACTTACCTTCAGAGGATCTGAAAAAAATGTATTTCGTCAGTTTCAAAAATTTGTCAACGAACACAATAAGCAGTATGAGAAAGTAAACAATAACCGAACTGCACAGGAATTTTAGTCAGACCATCAAAGGATTTAAATTAGAAAGTTGATGATATCACTGATATAGAACTTATGGAAAAATAATTAGAATAATAAAGAAGCATTTAATAAATTAGATCAATGAAATCAGCAGACTTATTTTACGTAATAATTTTTTTTCCTATTTAATTTTTAATCTATTTTTATTTTTCTTTACTGTGATTAAAGCTATTTATAAATTACATAAACATTTGAATGTAACAGAAATAAAAATATAGTACTTGAAGTAGTTGATATGAGAATCGATGTTATGCTAGGGTGGGGAGAAGAAATATATATGGCAGTTGGTAGTGGGGGAACTACGTCATCAGGACTGGCATACAGGCCTTTACCCTCACTCACTTGTCCGCCGACCGCTCAGTTGTTAGGTTGCCGTAGTCTAAGTTTACTTACATTTTGCTTATAAGTATATGATTCTTTTTATTTAAATATATTAAAAGATACTGTTCACTGTTCATTATTTATTTATTTTTTAAATTATAACAAAAAAATAATAAAAGAAGAATGCCTTTAAAGTGTTGTGTACCAAGATGTAGAAGTAATTATAAAAGTGAACGACTCAAATATATAAGCTGTTTTCTATTTCCAAAAGATCCAAAATTAGTTGAACAATGGTTGAAAAATATTGGACGTCCAAATTTTACACCAACTAGTAATAGTGTAGTATGTATTAAACACTTTACAGGTGATTGTATACTGTGGAAACAAAAGTATGATAAACTTGGCGGTAACGTAATTAAATCTACTAAAAAGGCCATATTGAAACCATATTCCTGTCCAACAATATTTGAAACTCGTCATAGAAATTATTTAGAGAAACAGCAAAGTGATCAACCTGAGATTATTAGTTTGCTTGATGAAGACGAAGATCAAAAACAACCGGTAAGCTAATTTTTTCCTCCAATTTAAGCCCCAAATTTGTACACTTTTGAACTTTCCCCAAAAAATTTTTTTTGGAAAAGCATTTTTACTCCTTTCATTTATAAAAAAAAAAAAAATAATTTTTAACACAATCATGTCAAAAGATTTAAATTTACCAAAAAGATATTGCGCAGTTTATGATTTCCAATATTCAACTAGAAGGGAAATTTATGGTGGGGGAAACAGATAATAATTTAGCTAATATATTTTGAAGTTAGGAGAAGCCTTAAAAATTTCTCAAAAATATGAGATTTATTTCTAATTGAAAAAGAAAAGAAGAACGAATCCTTTTTTGGATTGTGAGAAACCGGGATTGTGATGACTTGCAAAGCTATGCGCATGCGCTACGTTGCCCTCCTCACTATCAGGTCTACCAATTGTTATATATAGGTACATATATATGTTGTATATTCTCTTCTCGTCGCTTCATTTTTTACACTCTCACTGCTGTAGCAACCGCATCAAATTTTCGAAGTTGCACTTTTCACCTTAAATATACGGTTCATATTTTGTGATTCCCTGAGTCCGAAAGAGGTAATTATTTACAAGCGTGCCCCCAAGATGGAAGACAACTAGCAACAGTAACCTTCTCACTCCCAATCTTATTACACTCACATTTCTGATATTTGTGATTCATTCATATTTCTTTATTTATTTCATTCATTTCAAACAGTATCAGACTTAATCTAAGTAAAAATTACGAAACACGACCACAGTTTAACTTCAAACATTGTCCCAAGAACTTGTAGGTTTTTAATTAGCGAACACTGGCTAATTAATATGTCATTTAAATTAACTAGAATTCAGTGATAAATATTAAACAAGAGGGTTTATATGTGATTGTTCATGTGAGCAGGTTACTGCAGCTAGTGGTCGTCCATCTTGGGGACATGCTTGTAAATAATTACCCCGGAAGATTTTTTTTGTTTAGTAACAAAAAGATGTTTTTTTGGTCTCTGTGTTTATATTTACGGTCAGCATAACTCCGATACGGAAAATTGCGCAAATAATCATTATTGATATTTCATTTTAACTTACATCAAGGAACCTTGCTAGTTAAACTTATTGTAGAATCATATGTTTTGAAGAGAATTACTGTTATAACTATGTAAACTGTAGGAAGAGAAAGTCGTGTGAATAGTTCACGCCATATTTTTTATTTTCACCTATTGCACTAAGCACTATACTTATTTCTTTCTCTTGCTGCGATTAATATATTAATAAAAATATAGATGGAGAAGATTATACTTGATCTCATATAAGTTCTACCTCCTAATTACATTGTATGGCAGCGTTCTCTGTCAGCACTCAGCAAATTTTGTTACGGCAGTTTTAAGTTAAATCTAACTCTCGAAGATCATTAGCGTCCTAAAATAATTTTTTTGGGGGGAAAAACGTTTTAAATAAAAGTGATAGTTATCGTTTCAAGTCTAAGAGATTTTGTTATCGCTCCAAGAGATTTTCTTTAAACCTTGTTTATTATCTAAACATATAAATACCTAATCTTTATTTGAAATATTTTCTTATGCCTTATGCTTTCCTCTAAAATAGCACTTCAGTACAGTGTATAGTTTTGCCGTCTACATAATATTAATATGCAATAGAAAATATTCACTAGAATTCCATATCTGAAGGAAATCTTTTTCGAAATTATCACTTTATAGAATAGGCTTTTGATTTTTTGTGGAATTTTCTGGAAAACGGCTACAACGATTTTCATTAAACTCATTAAACTATCACTTTTATTTGAAACATTTTTCCAAAAATAATTGTCTTAAGATAGTTCAAAGTTGATTTTGGTAGTGATCTGCTTGGCTAGTTCGGTACTTGTCACCAGATTGTCTCTATATTTGGACAAATGAGCAAAATATAAAGTTTAAAGAAAATTGGTTATTTTATTTAAAGGTTTAGGGAAAGTTGTGTGAGTGTTTCACACCTGATTTTTTTTTTTTTACTTTCTCTTAATTTTCACTTATAATGATTAGAAATAAATTACATTTCTTTTTTCTACAGTTATCCAATTCAGCAATTTCGATTTCACAACCAAAGAGACCACGCTTTCAATATATATTACCGAAAAGTAAAGCACTGATTACCCTATCACCGGAAGCTAATCGGCAGAAAATCGTTATATTTAAGGATACAAAACAACCACTTCCTCAGAGTGAACCTGAAATAATTACGCCTGAAGTAACATTGGGTATGTGTTGATGGCAATTGGATAATTAGATTAATTATTGTTAATATTATTTAATTAACCTTTTTTTTTTCTTTTTTTTTTTTCGTTGGCTCGTTATATAGAGGACACTGTGATTAACGCCATTTATAATCGTCGACAATTGTGGATTGAAAATGACAGTCTGAAGCCTGAAGAATTGGACAAATTATGGGCCGAAGTGGCTCGCGAAGTTAGACGAAGTGGTGAGTTAATTTTATATATTTCTCGCTTTTCAGATGTACACATATATTTTTTAAGAATATTGCGTTCATATATAATTTTGTTGCCATTATTATTATTATAATATATATATATATTTTTTTAATTTAAGGCGTCTCAATATCTGCGGTCATTTGCGACCGGAACCTTCTCAGTGCACTGCCGGCCTCCGGGCAGTGTTCTCCCATTACAGACAACACTGTCCATCACCGGACAGTGAGCTGTAGGGGCTCCAAGGAAGAGAAAATCTAAGGGTAGCACGGCTGGATTCAAACCCGTGATCTCCGCGTTGCTAGTCCAGCGCACTACCACTGAGCTAATCCCTTCCCTTGTTATTATTATTTATAATGGGTGGCCGAACGCGCGGGACCTAAGCCAATGTGGCTGTTATCCCCCCAAAACCGCTCGTTTTGAACAAGCCTTCCGCAGCAATCTACCAATCTGACTACAATATCTTAAATCTTCAACTCCCCTAAGCATTTACTTGATAGTGTTCCTTCCCAGATATGCGGAACGCCGTATTAGTGAAACTTCCTTTCTTTAGCTCCTGCCAGTTTCCTTCAGCCTAGAGCCATTTAGTTGCCATTAGTGTTACGTATAGATGGAACCATACATTCTATTGAAAAGAGAAGCCTAACGGGTCACAACTCTCTCATCCCGGAATAGAATCTTCAGAAATAAGTTTTTTGAAAGAGAAGATTGCAAAAAAAGTTATGTCCCACTACAGGTTAACGGATTTGTTGACTAAATCTTCACGTTTAGTGCTAACTAAATGAAATATCAAGTTTGAACGGTAAAAATGTTTTTAGCGTCTGATTTATATTGGTCTTTGTGTGTTTTGAACAAAATGTTTCGAAGAGGCGAAAAATGACAAGAAATTCGCAAATTTGGTTTAGACCTGAATTTTTCTGTCAAAGTCTATGTCTAATCCCAGTTTTACTCAATGGTTACTCCCCCACCCTCATTTTACACGAATATGGTTCATCGATTTTCTGTAAACTTCGGAATATATAAATGCTCTATCACTTTTCATTGAAACATTTGCCCAAGGATTTGTTTTTTTTTAGAAGCTCTGGTTCTGCATTAACGTCAAATTTTCCCCTAAAGTACCAAACTAGTACAATTTATGGTTCTATTCTATCTATAGCAATTGAGATACATTGAGAACCCTGGCTAGAATACCTAATTTATTTAAGGATGTTCAAATTCATTGGATTCACTGGTGGAATCAGTTGTTCCCTAAACCGGTTGTTTCAGCTGAAATCTGTCAATCGGAAGTGCGACTTTTGTGATTTTTTTTTTTATTTAGTTTCTTGCAATTTTCTTTAAACTTCATAATGTAGTATCTTTTAGGTTTACGCGGCTATGAAAACGCATGAGTTTCCGGATTGAGAGCGCATCCGGAGTCCGGGTGGTTTGCTAGAAACCGACATTTCTTCCTATTGCAATGAGCCTCTTCAGCGTCGTTACACCTTGAGAGCTTAGTGGAGCTTGCGACTTTACAGAATAGATTTTTGAGTTTGTTTTTTCGAATTTTCTCGAAAATAGCTGCACCGATTTTCTTTAAACTTGGAATGTATACGAATCACTTTTATTTAAAATATTTTTTTTTTTACAAAATTGTTAATTTTGAATGTTTGGTAGAATCTGCGTCATTAAATTTCAAATATTATTTTTGTTCAATAGTATTGACTCTGTCTTTTGGATTACAATGTAATATCACTCAACTACTGTAACCTGTACTACATGTACCCCCACCAACCACCCACCTCTGCATGGGCAAATTAATGAATATGAGTGTTTCATAACAGATTTTTGTTTTTTAATTTCAGTGGATATTGTAAAGGTGATTTGGCAACATCTGCAGATGAAATTTTTTGAAGAATTGATTAAATTGGAAAAATTTAAAAGTAAAACTAGCAGTTGGCCTTATTTTGAGCGATTGCGATTTTTAAAATTAGACAATCATAAATTATCAGCTATTAATTTTGTTAACAGTTCTACAAAAACTCCTAGTATTAGTGTTGTTAATTTTCCAAACAGTTCAACAACTCCTAGTATTAGTGTTGTAAAATCTGTCAACAGTTCTACAACAGCTACTAGTTTTAGTGTTGTAAATTCTGTAAACAGTTCTACAGCAGCTACTTGTATTAGTGCTGTTAATTTCGCAAAAAGTTCAACAACTAGTAGTATTAGTGCTGTTAATTCTGTAAACAGTTCAATAACTACTAGTATTAGTGCTGTTAATACAAACAGTTCTACAACACCTACTAGTATCAGTACAATACCTGTTACTGTCGAGGAAATCAGCATAAATGACACAAGCAATGAACAAAAACTAAATAATAATCAATCGAATGGAACAGTTAAGGAACCAAAAATATGGTGTAAAAGTGCTACCAGTTTGGGTTTAATTAGCCAAAATCATAATGAAAATACTGAAGATGATTTAACATTTTTTAATAATTTATTACCCCGCGTAAAATTATTATCAAATAGAAATAAGAAATATTTCCGCCAAAAAATGTTAGCAGTTCTAAAGAAAATAGAAAACAGATAGGTTTTCTCCGGGGGGGGGGGGATATTTTATTTAAAAAGGTTGTAATAATTTTTTTTTTTGAAAAAGGCAAAAGTTCAGCAAACCAATAAGACAACGAATTGTTAATTAAAACAATTCAAAATAAAAATTACATAACATTTGTTAGTTTTTTAATTGTTCAACATAATGATAAGTTTACAGTTTTTTGTTAACCTTTATTATCCATAAACTACATGCAATATATAATAATAATAATAATGTTTTATTATATAATTGATTCAGTATCCATTATTTTTATAAATTTAGACAAACATTACAAGACATTGGACCGTGGTCCGTCTGCCGAGTTTGATGAACAATATGTATCATTAATAAAAATGATAACAATAATATATTTTATTATAATAAAAACTAGCGAGAAAGTATAATGTAAATTATAAATAATCCTTCAAAAAAAAAAAAAAATTAGTTAAACAGAGATTAAGGCAAGAGCCAAATAATAACCAAAAAAAAAATAAATAAATAAAAAAATAATAATAATTACAAAATAAACACTCACTCCATATTAATTAAAATTAAATTCACTGATTAAAAATTTCCTATAGGATAGAGCAGAGGTAGCGAATAGGTATAAACCATTCCAGTTTTCTCCATTAAGAATAGTAAGACACCTGTCCATAGACAAATGCCTAAAACCGAAAAATCGTAAGCGGTAAGGGGATAAAATAGGACACTCACATGAAAAGTGAAAAACTCCTTCATATGTACCCATATTACATAGTGAACAATGGTAATTATAATCCTGCCTCCATGGTTGAAAATAAAGACTTAACATTTCCGCTCTCAATATAAAAATGAGGCTTGCTTTGTTTAAGTTAAACTGATTAATGTAACACACATTGTGATCGAGCTGCTTGTAAATGACATGATAACGAGCGGCTGATACTTTAGCTAAATGTGTAGTTCTTTGACCTGATTTAATTCCATCCCAAATTGATTTCGCTACAGTTTTGACTGACTCAGAATCCCAGTTAGAAGGATCAAATTGGATCAAATATTTCTGTGCTCTAGTTGACCAAGCCTGAACCCAACCTACATTAAACTTCACCAATTCCTTAGATATTAAATAAGATAATTGATTAAAATTTCTAAAAGTTTTGGCCACGAAAATCGAGTGCAATTTAAAAGTAAAAAGAAACAAAGTATCAATTTGAGATTCCAAATAAATAGCATAATTAGGAGTATTCATCGGAAGAGAAAGAATTCTTTTCAATGCAAAACGCTGAAATTTTTCAATTTCATTATATTCTGAAAAACCCCACACCTGCGCACCATAGCAGATAATTGATCTAGCTACCGCCTCAAAAACTCTCCATTTGGTAGAAAACTTAACATTCCTTTTAAACAATAAATTACCCAAGGTACGATTAAATCCCAATTTAGCTAATTTTAACTTTTCAGCAAAATGTTCTTTAAAGTTTAACTGCGGATTTAACAGGACGCCTAGATATTTGTAAGTATTAACCATATCTGTGGTATCCTGATTGAACTTCCATTTTTCATTGGAACTTAACTTACATTTCTTACTTTGAAAAATCATAATTTTGGATTTATTTACATTAACTTTAAGATTCCAATGATCACAGTATATTTCCAAATTGTGAATCATCTTCTGTAATGAAAGCGGAGACTCTGCTAACAGCACCACATCATCCGCATACATTAATACCTTAATTAAACGGTCTTTAATTCTTACCCATCCACATCATCAATGAAGAGAGAAAAGAGAGAGGGGCTCAGAATGCAACCCTGTTTAACTCCAGTCAAGGTTTCAAACCAATCCGAAAGGCATTCACCATTCCAGACTGTAGATTCAGTGTGGCAATATAAACTCTGCAAAACCCGTATGAACTTCAATGACAACCCTAGATTACCAAGCTTAAAAAAAAGTGAATTCCTATCAACAGAGTCGAAGGCAGAAGAAAAATCAACGAAGAATGCATAAAGTTTCCCCTTTTTTACATACATGCAATATATATATATATATATATATACATATACAATGTATGTATTTTTTATGTATACATATAAACAAATCATGTATAACCTGACATTTTTCCTACTTACTGAATATGCTCTGCACTTTATAAACAAAGACCTTTGTTTTTATGTCTGCTGTTTGGTCAAACTTATGTACTATATTTTGATGTTACATTAAGAATATTTTTTGATATAATCTGAATGAATATAACTTTTATATTTTATATATATATATATATATATTTTTTTTTTAAAGAGAATTTTGTAAATATTTTATTATTTACTGTTATTGATGATGATTAAATCTATGATTATTCTTTTAATAATTGTTGAGATGATTCATTGATACTTCAAAGTTCTTTCTGCTTAACATTTTTAGATAAATTATAAACTAAAGATAAGTTTCCTGTGTGATTGTTTCAAAAATTATGGCTTGATAAAGTCATGACTCAGATTAGTCATATTCACTGAAACTGGTTTGAAAAATGCAGTGATTGACTTTGAAGCTGATCAAGAAATTCACCAAAATTCTAAGAATGGGAAACTCCTTCGACCTTTGAAAATCAAAAAGCTATAGGCAATACCAAATTTCAGAGATTTTTTACGTTTTGTTGGTGCTGTAATGAGGAAGTAATTAATGATTTTGAAAAATTTTTGAAATGAGTTTTCACCGGAAATACATATCTTTAGGCCCCCCTGAGTACGGAAAAAACTGTTTTTAGCGAGGGGGCGTGTGTGTTACCAGAATATCTGGAAAACGGTAATGTCAATGCAACAGACACAAAGGTTTCAGGTAAAATCCATCAACCGGAAGTAATACTGCACTGAACTTTTTTTTTTTTCAGTTTTTTGCAGTTCGCTCGAAAACGACTCTAGCGATTTTCTTTAAACCTCGAATACTATCTACACATATAAATACTTTTAGTTGAAACATTTTCCTTAGAAAGTTGTTTTGGGCACGAGTTCTGGGATAACAGTAGCGCTAAACTTCCATATAAAGTACCACTTCAATATAGTACCTATAAACATAGTATGCTCAAATATAACGTAGAACTTTTATTTGAAACCTTTTTTCCAAGAAAATTGATTTTGTATAGTTGTGCGGAATTGGTGGCGTTAAATTTCAAATTTTATTTATATGAAGTTGGTTCAGTGTTTTTGCTGCGCTCTCGTGGGCCACAATATAATCACTTCTCTACCTGCCTAGGTTGTTAGCAAGGTAGTTACCCCCTACCACCTGCCGCCTCTATATTTACGCTAGGACAAATATGTAAAGTTTGAGTTTAAAGAAAATTTGTCATTTCATATACATATAATGAGACTAACAAGCGTAAGAGAAAGTTGTGCGTTTCACACAAGATTTTTTGTTTAATTTTTCAGTTTTAAGCTCCAACATTTTTTCTATTAACCTCGAATGCCACCTGTATAACTAAACGATTAGTATAAATACCAAATTTGAAGAAAGTTTATCGATTCTTAGTGTAATCAGTGCAGTTACAGAAAACTGTATGCATGTGTTACCTGATATTTTCCCGGAAATTGTTCCGAATAAAATCGCAAAGTTTTCCAGCACTGATATCCAACCATTCTGAAAACCCAACAAATTTTCTGCATTATTCTAGAAATGTAGTTGTTTCATAGTTGATACTTAATCTCGTCAGGATGAGACGGGATGAAGACCGGCCATTTTCCCAGAATGTGCGTAATATGGAAAATCAAATAACTCTTGGTTGTGATAGTGTCATCTCGAGGAAATCAACGTACACCAATTATTGATGGTCGATGATGTTTTCCCAAAAGCGATAACTCTACCATTATCCACACCAGCTCAAGCTTCTGCTTCAAGAGGTAAGGTAAGGTACTAAACGATCACGGACTGTTCCCTGAAGTCTTCTTTACTCAACAGCCTTTCGAATTATATATTGGCCGAATTTTTGTTATGGTGAAACCATATAATGAGCTGGAATAATGAGATTTAATGAGGGACGGCTTTTTACTCGGTATTTTTAATTTAATTTTCTTGTTGCTGGAACACTTACCCGGTGTTTGAGTTAAAATGTGCTGAGCGACCAGCTTATATCATTGCTGGGACGTAACTTGAAACTTATCAGAAACATAAACCCACAATATATTCTGTTTGTAGGAGTCTAACATCCATTACCTGGTACCATGCTGTGGGGCCGTTCTGTTATGGCCCTCAATCCCCTTCTTGCGTGTCAGTACTGGACTATTGATCCAGTCTGGCTGTGCCAGTGATGGCGCACCAGTAAACTGCCTACTGCACCCTCCGTCCAGTAGTCCACAGTAACCCCTCCAGGAAGGTCCTGTATTTTTCAAGGTCATCACGTCCTTATATTACTTATCACTGCCGTCATTCTTTCCAATCTGCTCTTTCCCCCATCCATTGCTGTCTGTTTATTTTCCTTGCATTACATTATTATTTTTTTCACTTTCTCGTAGTCCTAGTAAGAGGAAGTATTGCGATCCTGCCAGATTTACGAAATTGAGTTTTCACCGCAAATACATGTTTTGAAGTACCCTGAATACGAAAAAAATGTTTTTGGCGAATAGGTTGTATGAATGTGTGTTATAACAGCATATCTCAAAAAC
This sequence comes from Triatoma infestans, assembly GCA_011037195.1. NCBI lineage: Eukaryota > Metazoa > Arthropoda > Insecta > Hemiptera > Reduviidae > Triatoma > Triatoma infestans. The sequence goes on from JAAEAF010014273.1 coordinate 34,170, forward strand.
GATAAGCCGCAAAAGCTAATTACCACCACCGTATCAGACATGAAGGTTTCGGGCGAAATTAATCAGCTTTTTGGGTCTGTCGGTTATCTCATGTAGTATACTCGTACTTTGTTTTGAGGTCGGGCAAAATCCATCAGCGGGAAGTACAATTTAGTGAACTTTTTTTTAGTACCACTTAAATAATATATAGTTTAACTATATTGAATGAATACACATTAGAAGCATTGATAGACTTCCAAATTTGAAGAATATCGGTTAACCTACAAATAAGTTTTTGAGTTTTTTGGAATTTCCTCGCAAACGATTGCAAATATTTTCTTTAAACTTGTAGTACCTGTATAATGGAGATGTTGAGGAAAGAAATTGGGTTTGATTGAATAAACGAGATATGAAGACGCCGTTATAATGTAGCGTATAATGAAGTTTACACAAACTGCACTGGACTTTGTAATAAAAGGTGGGAGTAGAGACATGACACGATGCGATGCATGGTTGAATCAGATAGATATCTCTAGATAGATTCCCACTGGCTTATATACACAGGTTCTCCCACTCTAGCCTGCTTAAGTCAGAGAGTACCAGAAAGCGCCTGTCTTCTCTCGGGCCTATCTTCTCTCCCTTGCTATTACACCTGCTACACAGATAGAAACTATCACTTTTATTTGAAACATTTTTTAATTGATTTTAGAGGGGCATTGGAGGTCTGTCAGTGTGTTTAAATTTAAATTTACACAAGATTTGTGAATTTTGATATATAGAGCGTTTCAAATAAAGCCGCTCAGCTGGACAATTAAAATGCCCACACCATTTTTATCTCCAGCCCAACTAAACATTGTAGCTTTTACAGAAAATTTCTTGATTAAATTGCATTAATTAAGTAAGAGAAAGTCGTGTAAGTGTTTCACTTATGTTGAATATTGCGATCGTGTCAAATTTAATAAAACTATGGACAGACAGACAGACATAATTTATTACAAACAAAGAAGCTGCACAACAAAGGAGTTGTGCTCTTCTACATAAAAATACAATATAAAAATAAATAAAAATATACTTCTATATTTTGAATGAAAATTAATTCATGAAAATAAAATACGTCCTTACGCTGAGAAAGCAGCTGGACAATACCAATGCGGCTTCACCAAGAGTAAACCTACCCCACTGACCAGTTGATCACTCTGAGGCAGTTCTGGAGAAGATGAACCAATTTAACGCCCATATCCACCTGCTCTTTATCTGTGGATTTTAAAACCGTAATTGTCATAGCGTTTATCAGGAAAAGCTATAAAAAGCAATGGAGAAGCTTGGAAATTAACCGAAATCAATGAGCCTAGTCAGAATGGCAATAGTAGATGCTAGCCATGTGCGGGTGCAAGGAGATTTGTCAAACAAAGTTCAGTGTGATCGAAGTCTAAGATAAGGAGAATCACCTAAACGTTGTTTAATCTTGCTGCAGGGAACGTAGTTAGAGAAGCTCGAATTCAGACAACAGGTACAATACATTCAAAAAGCGTGCAAAGTTTAGCTAACGATTTATGCATCGTTGTTGTGGTTGGGTCCGTAGAGCTGGAAAACACTAGATTTATATTCCGTGATATCTTGCTCTTTTCGAGGTCATCGAGCGGTTTTGGGCGTTCGCCCAACATCAGGATGTTTTGTCAAAACAGTGTGATAATATAGACTTGTACAGAGCAAATTTAGTTTATAAACTGTATACATTGAATGTATAAACTAAATTTGTTCTGTGCATGTCTATGTTATCAGAGTGTTTTGATAAAACATCCTGATGATGGACGAGCGCCCAAAACCGCTCGGTGACCAGAAAAGAAGAAGGCTATCAAGGAATATATCACCGATGACATATGCATCATTCGAAAATCATTGGCGGCGATGACAGATGCAATCACCTGGTTAGATTTGGCAGCAAGAAACTTTGGGCTTGAAATTAATGAAGGTGTTGTGGTATTATTACAAAACTTACTTAAAAGCTAAACGTTTTATTGCACTACTTTAAAGAACATGTTAAAACCATAATACATGATATTAAGAAGTACGTAAAATCATCAGCACCAGGAAGGTAACTCTCTCACTGCTTAATGGTTATCCTAATTGTTTGTTTCTTCGGTGGCGCGCTGCCGGCCGCCACAAAGGAAAAACAAAGTACGAGTATATGACACCAGATAACCGACAGACCCAACCACACAAGCTGATGGATACATCTCTGATAAAGTTAGTTGGAGTTAGAGAATGTAAAAATAAGTTAAATTTGTATGTTGCAGTTGAATTAAATATGTATAAAAGATGAACTCTATTTTGGCCACGGCATATTGCCTATTTGCTACATTGTAAGTTGTAAATATATTCCTAAAGAGTCTTTTTTGTTTGTTAATTGTACAGCAATAAATGGCAAATAAATAAATAAATTTATGCATAAATATCTTATCACTCTTATTTATTAGCAATATTTTCTCAGGAATGTTTTTACAGAGTTCTGAGGGAGCTGAATACTTTAAAGTATCATTTCTGTATATGTACGGTTCTACCACTTATTCAATAAGACATTCACACGACTTTCTCTTACTCCAATTAAAACAGTTTAATTAACCAAATTTTCTTTAAAATTGCACTGTTTACAATGTTTAGTTGGACTGGCCATAAAAAAAACGTAGTGGAGTTTACTTGTATACCCAGATGGCCTTATGTGGAGCGCTCTATATGAGAACTAACAAAGCTTGTGCAAATTTAAATTTAAACTAATTAACCGCCCCCACTTGAAATAATTTTTTTTTTCAGAAAAATGTTACCAATGTACTTAAAATATTTTTTATCAGTTCAGCGAGCATTTCAAGTTGTAAGAATGTTGTTGTGGCCATTTTCGAAACTTATTCTGTAAAGTTGCACTTCCGGTTAATCGATTTCCTTTAAATTTGGAAAGCCATCAATGTTTCTGATGTATTTTAATATTATGTACGTAGTAAAAACCATACATTATATTGATGTATTAGGCTACTATATAATACTATATAGAAGTATAACGCTACTATATAATACTATATAGAAGTATAACGCTACTATATAATACTATATAGAAGTATAACGCTACTATATAATACTATATAGAAGTATAACGCTACTAGATAATCTATATAGAGGTATAACGCTAATCTATAATACTATAAAGAAGTTACCGCTATCTAGTAGTACTAATATAGAGTATAAAACTGCTACTATATAATAACTATATAGAAGTATAACGCTACTCTTAATACTATATGATAAGTAGAAACGCTACTATAATAAGAACATATAGAAGTAGAACGCTACAATAATACTATAGAAGTATAACGCTACTATATAATACTATATAGAAGTATAACGCTACTAGATAATACTATATAAATTATGAACGCTACTTATCATACATATAGAAGTATAACTCTACTATATATAACTAGATAGCAGTAGAACGCTACTATATAATACTATATAAAGTATACCGCTACTATATAATACTATATAGAAGTATAACGCTACTATATAATACTATATAGAAGTATAACGCTACTATATAATACTATATAGAAGTATAACGCTACTATATAATACTATATAGAAGTATAACGCTACTATATAATACTATATAGAAGTATAACGCTACTATATAATACTATATAGAAGTATAACGCTACTGTTCCTTCAGAACCCTCAAAAAAACAAATTTTCCCGTGAATATGTATCAAATGAAAATGGTAGGTATCTATTATATGTAGGTAGTATACGAAATTTTAAGAAAATTGTTGGAGTCTTTTTTGAGAAAAACTGAAAAAAAACATTCAGCCAAATAGCACCTCCGGTTCATGCAGTTACTGAACATTGTTTGTCAGATGCAGTGGTGGCAGAACTTAAACGTAAAAACATCGTTTGAGCTTCCTTCGATTTCTCGTTTTTGACATATTTTGTTCATACACACACACACACCTTTCGCTAGAAACATTATTTTCGTACTCGCTACAGACAACACTGTCCATCACCGGAACAGTGAGCTGTAGAGGCTCCTAGGAAGAAAAAAGTCTTAGGGGTAGCACTGGACTCGAACTCGGAACACCCGCGTGGAAGCCAAACGCGCTACCAATGAGCTAATTCCTTCCGTTTATTTATTATAGATTTTATTAATTTCTATTTTTTTTTTTTTTTTTAAGACCAACATTATCAGTAAAACTCTGGTTATCATTATCATTGAATCCCCCCGCCCATAACACCAGACTAGCGCTTAACAAGCTGATAACACTAAACACACAGCGTTGCCAGATCTATTATGGAGTGGCACTATGTGGAACATTGCTTGCCAAAAAAATCTCCATTCTGCTATTCTATACAACACCAGACAAAAAACGATTTGTTCATACTATATATCTCACTTTATGCAGTAAGAATGCAATGGGAATGTTTGGCTGGATTATTTAATACTTTGGGTTTTTTTACTTCTTCATTGCAGAAGAATTTTTCATTGTATTTGTTTTTTCTTCTTTTTTTTTCACCATAAATTCATATTTTTATTGCAATATGTTTTAATTTTCTATTTACTAATTACTTTCTCTTAACTGCTGTAAGAGAAAATATTGCGATCGTATCAAATTATCGAAAAATTTGAATTTTCTTTAGGAATTAAATATTTTGAAGTTCACTGGGTCCGAAAAAGGGGTTTTTAGTAATCGGTCTTTGTCTATGTTTGTGTGCGGTCAGCATAACTCAAAAATGAAAAATCGTACGTAATAGGATCCGAAGAAAGGGATCCAAAGCAGAAAGAGAGAGAGACACACACACACAGGATCACTCTCTAGTTTAGGCCAGACTAGAATGGGAGAAACTGTTTAAATACAGCTGTGTCAGCCATAGAAGTATACCGACAGTCTTGCAGCAAAGTTCATTCAGCAGTCACAACGCGTCATCAACCTTTCTCTTTACCTCTCACTACCATTTTATATATTTTAATGTAAAGTCAGGTAGTTTGTGCTATTTTTCTATTATACAGTGTTCAGCTTTAATTCTAGTTCATTTATCTATCTAACCCAACTTCTCTCCTTCTCAAACCTATTATATCGCGGAAAGTTCAAACTTGATATTTCGTTTATGTTCCACCAGGGGACCTTTCTCTTACCCCTAGTAAGAAGAGGAAGTATTGTGTTCATGCCAGATTTTCGAAATTAAGTTTTCACCGGAAATACATGTTTTGGGGGTTTTTTGAATTCGATAAAAAGGTGTTTAGTGAATGTCTGTATGTATATTTTTGTGTATGTTTTGTGTGTGTGTCAATAACAGAATAAATCCAAAATAAAAGTCGCAGGAAGCTCAAACATGCTATTCATTTAGGCACTGCCACTGCATCAGACACGAAGTCTTTGAGCAAGGTTTTTTTTTCAGTTCTTCGTGAAGTTTTCGATAACGGCTCCAACGATTTTCTTTAAACTTCATATACTATCTAAACACATTAATACCTATCACTTTTATTTGAAACTTTTTCTCGGAAAAATTTACTTTTACAGAGTTTTCTGGAGAGCTAAAGTGAGTTAGGTTTAAATTTCAACTTCACTTACAAGTCTTGGTAATGGATTGGCTGTCGTACCCGTCTCTGAAAAAAAAAATCTAATATACCCACGCTACTTTCTCTCACTCCAATTAATACGATTTTAACAAGAATTTTCTTTAAAATTGCAACTTTACAATTTAGTTGGGCTGGCCATAAAAATGGTGGTATGGATTTTAGTTGTATACCTGAGCGGTCTTATGGAGCGCTCTGAGTCAGAACCAGGAAAGGAAAAACACTTTTTCTTATTCAGAGCACTTCAAAGCATATATTTCCGATGAAAACTTAATTTTGTATAATTTGACACGATTGCAGTAATTTCTTGTTGCAATTGATAGATTTGTTCTAAGTTGATAGATTTTTGTGATGAAATCGTCCCCAACAAAATAAGAGAAAGTGGAAATTGTACATTATAATTTTAAATTAAACATTTTTTAATAGAAAGAAAAGCCAGCAAGTTTCCGTAATTTATTTATTTATTTATTAAAGGTAAAACCCAATTACATATTTAAACATACAAACGAAAATATATATTAATAATATACAAAAGTCTAAATAAAATATTAAAATACATAATAAGAGAACATAAAACAAAAAATAATACACTATATAAAAATATAAAATATATAAATACATAACACAAAGTTTAAAGAATTCTTGATAGTAAATCAAAAGTTAAGTAAGATTCAGTAACTTAAAACTATATATAACTAAAACTGTATGTAGAACTAGAAAGAGGACTGCATTTAATGTAGTCACAGTCATAATAGGAAATGTTAAAAGTTATTTTCTGTCTAGTGGAACGTCTAGGAATATCAAAATTTAATACAATCAATAAAATGGTAAATAATTTTGAAAATAAGAATACAATCAGCAATTTTTTTTTGTTTTTGTTTGAATTATTGGCATTAGCTCTCTCGGCCATAGCCAAGTCAACCTTTCAGTTTACTTATCTACCGTCTGTCAGACCTATAGCTAGTATTTATTATCACAATCTTAATCAATAGTAAGCGTACTTCTTACAGTGTTTGGCAATTCATAATTACGATAAATCCCTAAAACTATATTCATTCAAAACAATTGCACATTAAGTCTATCACGCACACTAAGACTATCATTCACGTTATATTCTAAAAACAAACTAATTTACCCATTCAACACATCTTCGCCAGTAAATACATTCATTCTAATAAATACAGGCAAACTAAAATCATTCAAACTAATTCCATAAATTAAGGGGTGGGGTAGAGGACTCGATATTCCTCGCACCCCATTATACTTAAACCTAAATTACAATTAATTATTCTCAAAATGTACGCTTCAAAGTTTGTTACTTGCCAGTTTATTTCGTCTTTATTTTTTATATTTGTATTTTGCAATCCTTTATAAATTTAAATATAGCAACCACAGTCTCCTGTATTGGTACTATTAGTATACTTTTATAATAAAAGGGTTATCCAACTGTTTGGATAGCTTACTAAAAAACATCTTGTTTCTCTCCTCTTCGTATCTAGGACAAATCATGAGAACATGCTCTAAGTTTCAGACATTTGACATTGGCTACAATGCGCGGAGCTCTCTATATTAATTTTATTTAAATATTCCTTACATAAGCCATGGTTTATTTAAGACGACTCATGATGCGAGCTTTATTCTTTTGAACTGCCGATTTTCCATACCAGGGCTTCTTTCCCACTTAGGGTTAATCGATTTGTAAAATAACGCTTTTCTCTCCGAGGTATATTCATTTTGCCATTCCTTAAGTAAGGAGTATTTATCTCGGGATACAAGTCTGTAAAAGGAACTTTCACATATAACATTTCGCCTTCCTCTATAGCTCTCTTGGCTAAAAAATCTGCTCTTTCATTCCCTTCGGGTACATAATTAATTCAGCCTTAACATTACTTTTAACTGCTATAAGTACTCCACCTCCGCTTTTCTTGCTGCTAGTATTAGCACTTCTATCCACGCGAAATATGTATATTATACAAGCAAAAAATTAGTTGGCTGGGCCCAAAGAATAAACTTTTTATGCTTAGAAAAAGTTTATTCAACGTTTCGGACACCTTAGGTGCCTCCCTCAGGAACTGTTAAGGAAGAATGGAGAGTTAAATGTTAGTTGATTTTGTTATGAATAACCTCCTCCAACATTTAACTCTCCATTCTTCCTTAACAGTTCCTGAGGAAGGACCCCAAAGGTGTCCGAAACGTGGAATAAACTTTTTTTAAAAATAGCTGACTAATTTTTTTTTTTTAGCCCAAGCCAACTAATTTTTTGCTTGTTCAATTAACAACGGCCAAACAATACGTATTGTTTTCATTGATACGTATATTATAATTTATTAGATTCAATATTGCACTGTTGAGATTAGTCTCACTCAACATTATCACATCATAAACACTTACACTAATGACCTTTTTAGATCATTCTAATTTTGATCTTAATGTATTTGCATTTTGGTAATATATATGTAATTGGGTTATGTTTAGTTTTTTGTTTGCTACGAACGATTTTTGGATGACCATTGGTGTACCTAATCGTTAAATCTTTTTCGCCTGATTTCATCCTTTGTACAAGCTGGTTTCTTAATAACTTTGAAACCTCTCTCTCCATAATAGTCATATCTCTTCTAACCACAAAATTACTTATATCAGAACTTTCTGATAGTTTAGTTCTATTTCTGAAGATTTCGAAGCACTGAGCTTTATTCTCAAAAACTACTTTTAATGGGCGAACTTTATTCGAAGTGGGTCTACCTAATCTGAATGATGTGAAAACTTTAATATTAGAAGAACTAGTAACATTAATAGCTTTATCAATTTGTTGATTGCCTGTTATCCTAAGCTCTTTATTCGATTCATATGTTAATTCTGGTTGTTAAAAACTATTAAATTTCTCTTACGTATAAACCGTTATATTCCTCAATAATGGTATCGAAGTGAAGTAAATTTTTTTTTTCAAGTTCTTGGGAATAAGATAATTTTTGTTGCTTTAGTTCGGCTATTTCTGTTTTTAGTTCGAACAATAAACTTTTTAAAGTTGGCAACTCCTTTAAATGCAGTAATTGCAACATCTTTAGTTTTTTATTTATTATAGATTTTATTAATTTTTATTTTTGGTATGGGAAACATTATCAGTAAAAACACTGTCTATCGTTATCATTGCATTCTCCCCGCCCCAACACTAGACGTAGTGCTTACCAAGCTGATAACACTAAACCTACAGCGTTGCCAGATCTATAATTGGAGTGGCACTATGTGGCAACATTGCTTGCCAAAACATTCTCCATTCTGCTGCTCTATACAACACCAGACAAATAAATAACTATTTGTTCATACTATATATCTCACTTTATGCAGTAAGAATGTAATGGGGAATGTTTGGCTTGGATTATGTAATACTGTGTTTTTTTTCACTTCTTCATTGTAGTTTCTTTTCATTGATTTTTATTTCAATATAAAGTCGCATTTATATTGCATGTAGTTTAATTTTTGAGTTTATTAATTAATTTCTCATAAATACTGTTAGGAAGAATCACGATCATGTCTAATTATCAAAAATGAGGTTTCTCAAAGAAATACATGGTTTGAAGTTTTCTGCGTTTGAAAAATGCTGTTTATTTATTAATTATTTTTTTGAAGCGAAAATCTATGAGTTTCTGCGTTTTTGATCAAAATATCTCAAAAATGAAAAATCACACGGAGCTTAAAGTTGGTATTGACATTTAGGTTCTATCACCGCATATAAAGATTTCCGGCAAAATCCCTCAACCGGAAGTATGAGTTTTATAGATTTTTTTTTTTTTCAGTCATACGCGATTTTCTCGAAAACTGTACCAACGGTTTTTCTAATTTACATTGGAAATTGGGTTTTCCAGTCCAACGGTAATTATTTCTATATCTGCCTGGATTGGCTTTTGTGATATGTAAAATTGGATTTATTTATTTACTTTTTTGTGGGGGACCTGATAACTTGTTTTGGTATTGAGAACTAAATATTTTACTTACTCTCGAAATGGACTTTCCACTAGTAAAGATTTCAATCAAAAATACTAATACCAAAAGTTTGACTTTATTGATTTTTTTTTTGTTTTAGATGGAAAATGGCTCCAAAGATTTTCATTAAATTTTGCACGCGAACTACAATATTAGAGGACGATTACTTTTATTTGATATTTTTTTCCAGGAAAATTTTATTATACAACGTTATATTTTCTTCTAAAGTTGACATGACTGGAAAAATTTACATTTTTTAATATCTATAAAACATTAAGGTATTTTTTTTTTTTTTTTTTTTGGTGCATTGATAGAAATCCGACTTTGAAGGGGAAAAAAATCATGTTAACAGGAAGTAAAACTTTATAAAATAGAATTTTGAATTTTTCGGAATTTTCTTGAAAACAGGTCCAATGATTTTAACACGGCATGCTGAAACTACGTATTAATAGGGCTATCGCTTTTATTTGAATTTTTTTTCCTGTAAAAATTAAGTTTATGGGATTCTTGTGGAATCCATGTATTAGAAAATGACTTTAAACTGCTTTTCCAAGTTTTGCTAGAGGCTGACAGTAGCGCTGGCATATAAAATAGTAGTTGTTCTTTAAAATTTTGATGTAAAATAACTAGAATTTAGAAAAGTCGTGTGAATGTTTCCAAGCAGATTTTTCTTCCTTTCTTTAGCCGTTCAGTTTATAAGGGTTTTGAGTACTGCAGTCAAGTAAGTGAATATGGCTGCCAGACAGTAACAGTGTAACCCCACTCCACGCGCATTCTCACTGCCAGTACAACTTACCATCCATTCAACTAGCCCAGTGTGAACGCTTGGCGGTAGTTAGTACATTGCCGTCGGTGGTATAGTGAGCACATGTGGCATACTTTCTGCTTTCTCAAGTGTTATCGCTAAAAAAAGGGGAAATTTTAGATTCGGTACTAAACGATTTTTAGCTCTTAGATTTTAATGCTTATTTTTGAGCGTATTTTCACGAGTTTTATTTAATAAAACAAAAATTAAAAAAAATGTCGCAGGAAATGATATCCATAAGCCGTAAATATGCTGCAAAAAAATTGTTGAAACGTGTTCATGATGTTTTATTGGACGAACTGGAGGATATCGTGGAACAGGAGATGAATAAGAAGAAAAGAGTCTGGATGCGAAACGCAGGAGGCAACCGCAAGACGTCCGTCAGATACGGTACATTTGTCCCACTGCCACAGGAACCATCAATTGAATATATTGCTGAATATAGGATGCTGTTGAGGATGACGCCGGAAAATTTCGACAACCTGTTGGCTTTGATTTCATCAAAAATCCAAAGAGAGGATACTCTGTTGCGAGAAGCAATACCGTCTCGTGTGATGTTGGAAGTGACGTTGAATTTTCTAGCCACCGGAAGTAGCTATCACACACTACAGTGTTGCTTTCGTGTATCCAAGGCAGCCATATCAAACTTTGTGCCTAAAGTGTGCAATGCTATTACTGACAGTCTCAAAGGGTTTATTAAGGTGAGTTAAATAAGAAACACTTGATTTAATTTGTTTTGTTTTTTTGACTTTTTACTTAGGAATAACAAGTATTGCAATGGTATAAATGGAAATGATTAACTGCTTTGACATTCCAAGTGCATATTTCTTTCTTTTTTTTCTGTTGCTCTGTTAATGTTTTTTCTGTTTTCTGTTGTTCTGTTAATGACTACTCGAACTGGACGCTGAAGGTGATTGCACTGGCGGTGGTGTGAATGGTCGATGATACGGAGACGAATTGTTCATAAAAGATGTTGACGAATTGTCTAACCTATATCTAGTCAATATGTTCTGTATTTCATTTTGAGCCAAGATTGCTTGCTGTGGTTGTAATTTGTTCAACACTGACGCTACATACGTACCAAATGCAACATTCTCTTGTACACATGGTTCCGGCTGGCTTAAAAATGCGTTCACTTTGCGCAGTTCACTAATTGCCGTGGACAGTTCTTGTAAACGTCTTTTGGTACCTCTTGATTTCCCATTTTCATTAGTCTCCATCTGTTGTGTATTTTGTTGAATTAGCACAGGCGGTAGTGAGTTACTATGGTCTGCGGTCTGTGCGAATTGCCCTGGCTGGTCTGTAGATTCATCGACAGGAAGCACTTCAACCTTTATACTATAACTTGTGCCGGGTGAAGAAGCATCATTTTCGGGAATGTCCACTGAATCCGAGAGATCCACATCACTATTCCGCAGAGAATTCTGGGAAAAAAATTAAATAAGGTTACTAAAGTTTTGCAGAGATTTTAAAGTGAATAGGTGCAAAAAAAAGCTCTGGTAAATGGTGATTCAGTAGGGCTAGCAAAAGCGATTTATTTTCTCGCCTGGCGGGCCTGCTTCCTTCTGTAACTCATCAACTGTGTCTGAGTGTTCCAAATTGACCAAAGAATAAAGTGTCACTCTATTCACGCAATTAGTAGATTCTAATATTACTACCTGCTACTTGCGATAAGAAGGGGAAGTATTGCGATCTTTGCAAACTTTCCAAATTAGGTTTTCACTGGAAATACATGTTTTGGGTCCCTTGAGTACAATAAAAAAGTTTTTAGCGAATGGTCTGTGTGTGTGTGTGTGTGTGTGTGTGTGTGTGTGAATAAAATATTCCAAAAACGAAAAGTCGCAGGTACTTTAAACTTGGTATTCCGTTTACAAACTACCACCGCATCTGACACGGAAGTTTCAGATAAAATCCATCAATCGGAAACGCGACTTTACTGACTTGTTATTTTTTCATCAGTTTTTGCGATTTTGTCGCAAACGGCTCCATAGATTTTCTTTAAAATTCGCACACTATTTACACAAGTGGATGCTCATCTCTTTATTTGAAAGATTTTCCGGGAGAAATTGGGGTTACTGAGGGTTACAGAAATATTAAGCTTCCCTGTAAAGTACAGTACCACTTCAATCCATTATATAGTTCTTCTACACTTAATAATATTATCATATATTAGAAGCATGGTTGGAATTCCAAATTTGAAGTAAAATCGGTTAACCGGAAACGTGACTTTAGAAATAGGGTTTTGAGTTGGGTGGAATTTTATCGAAAACGTGTATAACGATATCTTTTAAACTTGGTATGCTAACTGCATATATGTAAACCTTACAACTTTTGAAACATTTTCACGGACAAATCGATGATTTTTAGGAAGGTTTTTTTTGGGGGGGGGGGGGGGCTCAATTTCAAATAGCCGTTAGCAATTTTGCTGAGGCAGAACCAATGTACAACATATGTAATATATTAAGTATAACCCTCACCAATTGAATTTATATATATAATGAAACTGTAGTAATTGCGTTAAGCCAAAGGCCTATGATTGTTTCATACCAGTTTTTTGTTTTCAGATACCAACGACACATGAAGAATGGCAAACTATTAGTGATGGTTTTCGCGATATCTGGGATTTTCCTGGATGTTGCGGAGCTGTTGACGGCAAGCATATTCTTATAAACACCGCAAGCACAGAATGCTTCCATTACCGAGGTACCAACAGCGTAGTACTGATTGCAGTTGTGGACCACAAATATTGCATCACCTATTTTGAAGTGTGCAAAAAAAGTTCTCAAACAGATAACAATGTTTTCCAAAACTGCAAACTCTTCGATCGCCTAGAGAAAGAACTTCCGAATGGAAATTTCCTTGTTGGTGACGATACTTTTCCGTTGAAATCCTATCTGATGAAACCATACGTTGAAACGAGAAAACCACTTACCAAAGAAGAGAAAATTTTCAACTATAGGCTAAGTAGAGCAAGAAAAACTGTTGAAAATGTTTTTGGCATTTTGTTGAGCAGATTTCGTGCCCTGGATAGAAGATTGGCCGTCAAACTGGATACGGTCAACAAATTGGTGAGTGCCTCTTGTGCTTTACACAACTGGTTGACGCTCACATCTAGTGATACCTATCTGTTTAACGGTGCTGTCGATGTGCAGAACAAAGAAACTGGTGAAACAGTGCACGGGCGTTGGAGATCAGAAATTATGGAATTACGCAATTTAGGCAAATATGATGACAGAATAACTACGGAAATGGCCAGAAATATGAGAAGCCAGTTGAAAGAATATTTCAGCGGTGAAGGCGCCATTCCTTGGCAGCGCGATGCGATGAATGGCAAATCTGCCCAATCAAAATAATATCGCGCAAAGCCTGAAAGATCAGAACTAGAATCTTTTCATTATTTATGTCACGAGTGGGAATGGCGATTGAACAGTTATTTTTCGTTGTTGTGGTTGGATCCACAGAGCTGGAAAGCATCAAAGAGTTATTTTCCGAGAAAGATCTTCATTTTGTGGTCATCGACCGGTTTTGGGCGTTCGTCCCATTAGGATGTCTTGATAAAACAGTGCGATAACACAAACTTGCAGAGAGCAAAATCGGTTTATATGCTTCTAGGTCCCTTATATATGAAAAAGAGGTTTTTCAGAAAATAGTGTGTGCGTGTACCACATATAACTCAAAAAGTCGCAGAAAGTTCAAACTTGGAATTTAGTTTAAGTTCCACTAAGAAACCTTACAAGCCTTAAGTTAACTGGTTTTGGTCAAAATCAGTTAACCGCAAGTACCACTTTACTGATTTTTTTTTTCAGTTTTGAGATTTCTTCGCAATCGGCTCCAACGATTTTACTTAACTTACTATATCCAGTACACATACAAAGTTCTACAACTTTTATTTCCGACATTTCTCCGAGAAAATTCATCTCAGGGAGGTATTTGGAGAAGAGGCGTGATTATGCTTTCCTCTAAAGTGATGTTTTAATTTTGCTATACGATTCTATCATTCAAATAATATTAAACAAAATTATATATTTCGTCAAAATTCCGTGTTTGAATAAAATCGGTACACCGGAAGTGTGTTTTTACTGCAATTTTCTCTATGAAAAAACCTACGGGTTTCATTAAATTTGGTATACAATACAGAGACCTATCAATTTTGTTCAAAACTTTGCCTAAAAAATGCATTTAAGGGGGTTTTGAGAGCGGGGTGTAGGTTATGGGCATTTCAAAAAAGTCTATAAAAAAGTTTAGGTCTCCCATTCATTTAAATTGAAACCACCTTGACATCTAGCAAGAATCTAATTAGTCAGTTACAACTAGGTAAATTGTAGCAAGAGATAGTAGTGTTTGTGTTTAACACCAGATTTTTTCTTTTTGCGTTTACACAGTAATCAACTATAATGTTCCCTTTTATATCATAGCAACCCCGGTTTAGTAGTAGCCTACGATACCAAGGTTCACTACTAACTATTGTTCTCCAATTTTTCTTACGAAACTGGGTTATCACCATCTTTCCTCACGGGACTCGATGCGTGAATTTTCGAACCAAAGGCGCGGGCGCTAACCCACTAGACCAATGCGTGAGGGCAATTAGCTAAGGCTACACTTACTAAACACCGTTTGTTGTATGTGTTTAAGAAACAACTTTTATATTTAAAATGAGATGTGAGTGGAAAACGGTGTTCCGCCATGTTGGAACTTTGTATATCTCATAATTAGCTCAAACTCAAGATTTCTACTGCTATTTCATTGAACAGGTTGCATTGGATTGGACTCCAATTTTGTTTTCTTCCTGATCTACAACATCCGGTAATGAAGTTCAACCTCTTAAACGCTTAAAACTCGAGCGAAACTTTTCTGAAAAGGGGATGGTTCAGATAGCTGTGCCGACCAAGTTTAAATTCGTGAAGGGAAAATAATATGCAAATCGTTCCCTACTAACACCAAAAAAAATCTTAAATAACTGTTTTAAAAAATTTGGCTGTGCAATGAATGAAATATATTGGCAATGTGAGACACCGAATTTGGTAGTTGGACGTTAAGCCCGCCTGATAAAATTCGCAACAGTTTAAAAAAAGAAAAAAGCAATGCCTGTGAACAATACACAGATAGAATAAAAAAAAGATTGAAAACGTAAAGAAGTGGGGGATGCCCCCACCGAAAAAAAAATTCCATTTATTTTACAACAATCCAATATTACTGTAAACGGTGTTAAATGATGTATAAATATTTAACCATGTTATGTAATATTTTATTCTTCACAAATGAAAAATAAAAAATAACTTTTAGTGTTTTGATGTTGATTAATGAGGAGGGTTCCTTGAATTTTGCAAGATTGGATTAATAAACAGTAACTTTTGTACATTATTTATTTATGGTAGGGGCATTTCTATATTATAATATCGTCACCCGCCTACAAGAAAATTACAGAAATACAATTGTATAAATATAATTGTAAATTAATGTATAATAAATAATAATTGTATAATTCATTATAACGTGAGAGGAACGTAATAATGTTGTATTACAAACGAAGCAAAGTAACCTGTTTTTTGAAGGTTATTACTTATTATATATCGATTGTACATTATTGTTTACATGGGGAATTTTTTTTTTGTGGACAGATGGGTGGCGGGTATTTATGTATAATTTACAATATACTGATCCAGCCTTGCAGAATAAAAGAACTAGGAAAAAAACAACTTCTTATTTTAAGTGTCTAATAAATTTATTACTTACCAAATTACCTTGGACATCATATAATCCTTTCGATCCTAACATCACCGTTTCCATAACCGAAAACCATTTCACATTTGGTTTATATACATCATCCGCTGCACATCCAGACTGTATAGATTTTTTAATCTTCACCACTTCCTGGTTGAAAGTTGAACGAAGATTTTTGATTTTCTGCTTTATTTCCGCCTCACCCAGACCTTCTCGCCCCATTTGCTGCATGATAATCTGTATAGCTATTTGTCGTTTTTGTTTATTCTTATAATTTTCATTATTCACATTCCACAGACATTCATTTTCGCGATAGAGTTCAACAAAACGCAAAGTATCATCTTCGGACCACTTCATTTTATTAACAAAAAAAAATTCAGAAAAATACGACCATCAAAAGAAAAGTAAGTAATAATTAACATTAAAAAACTTAACTTTGTAGCCTCAAAACAAAACACATGGTTGGTAGTTCCTACTCGCCTTGACACTCTGTAAGGTGGGTTAACACTGAGGCAAGTAGGTTAGAGGGATAGTATGTCGGCGGCGAGTGGAAGCCTATTGTGGTGGGGATAGGCGAGTTGATCGAGTAATCCCGCTTCATGCTCGGCAATAAACTCGCCCAGTTTCTCTTTTCTCATTATTCTCTTCATTGATACGTTTTCTCGCCCTATTTTTTTTTTATTTATTTTTATTTTCTCTTACAGCTATAAGAGAACTGACCCGTGTGTTGTATGTGCATGTATTTGTTATATTTCAGAATGAAAAATCGAAAAAAGCTCCAAAATATTCGATATTTCACCAAAATATTAACCAACGCTTCCATCACGTAGATTTCGTTCAAGACCTTTAACTGAAATTACGATTTCACTGTTTTGTTTTTTTATTTGGTTTTTCGTTCAATTTTGTTGGAGAAGCTACAATGATTTGTTGACTTTATCTTACTTCTGGGATTCTTGCGAATTTGATCAAATTTAGAAATTGAGTTTTCTCCCGGAAATACATTTTGGAGATCTCTGAAATCGCAGGCAGCTCAAACTTGATTTTCCGTTTTGGTACTACTACGTATCTGACAGGTTTTCGGAAAATTCATCAACCGGAAGTGCCAGTTATGCTACTTTACTCAATTTTTTTCTTGTAGAATTTCGCGATTATCTCGAAAACGCCTCTAATGATTTTCTTTACACTTCGTTTAATATCTACATAGATAGATAAATACCTATCACTTTGATTTAAAACATTTTTCTAGTAAACGTAAAAATTTCCTATCAAGGGCCAATATTAGTATAGTGTACTATACAAAATTAAGGTAAATAAATGCATCGTTAGAATTCCAAGTTTTGAGACTGTTAACTAACCGAAGTGCAACTTTACAGATCAGGTTTCTAAGTTTTCCGAATTTTGACGAAAACTTGTCCACCGGTTTTCACATTAAACTAGGAACCGTTCAAATATAAATATATCATCTTTTTTTTTCTTAAAAACTTTACAGCAAACATTAATTTAAGAAGATATACTGTAGAGGTCTCCTCCGGCATATAATAATAACTACCATATCTTTTTGTATTATCTATGTAATACCAAGGCCATCTAAATGCTTAGTAATTCAGCACGACAGATTAGGTGTTTCTAACAACAATTGAGACTGCAACAAACTACATTGTCCGCACAGTAAAATCAGCTTTTAATTTACTGCTAGCAATGGAATTCTCAGGTTTGGCTGCATTTTCTATCAATTTTTCGCGTATACCGAACTGGTGGCTGATCTTTATTGTGTCACTCTCTCGTTCCCTTTCGGCGGAAAAAGAAAAAAGACTAAAAATTTGTATTAAAAGGAAATTGCAATATTAAACTTAAAAGCCGTTTTAATCAATAAAAATAATAATACAATTTATAGACAAGTATAATAAAACTTTATAAAGTCTTTATTGTAATTCTAAATATTAATTTTTCCGGAGAAATGTCTCAAATAAAAGTTGTAACTCTTCATATGTGCAGTTCATATTTATAGTTTAAAGAAAATCATTGGAGCCGTTTTCGAGAAAATTACAAAAACCGATAAAAAAAACAGTCAGTAAAGTGGCACTTCCGATTGATAGATTTTGCCCGAAACCTTCATGCCTGATGCGACGAATACCAAGTTTGAGTACCTAAAAGAGTTTACCTAGATTGAGTTTAGTACCTAAACGGAATACCAAGTTTGAGCTTACTGCAACTTTTCGTTTTTGAGATATTTTCACACAGACCACTTTTCTAAAAACCAATTTTTTGGACTCAGAAGACGTAAAAGCGGACTCAGAGATCAACATTAGAAATTGATCTCTGTGTGTGTTTGGTCGGCATAACTCAAACATGGAAAATCGGAGAAAGTTAAAAATTGAATATTTCGTTCAAGTTCCACCAGAGAAACTTGGACAAAATCAGTCAACCGGAAAATCGCTTCCGGTGAAAACTCAATTTCGAAAATCTTGCACGATCGCAATACTTTAACGGCAGTTAGAGGAAAGTAAAATGCTATAAAAATACCCAATAACAAAAGCTAGTAAAATACATGTATAAATATAAAATAACAAAAGTATGTATCATATGCGACATCGTTGGAATTACATATTTCGTCGTTCGTTTAAATATTTTTGACGCTACATTTTATTTTTTGTCGTCGTGTCGTTGTGAATATTTTCATCTTCTGTTTTTAATGGCAGTAATGCATCATCCTCACTCAAAATTTGTCATTAATGGCCGAGTAATTTCAACCAAATTAAAATTTCTTCTAGCAGTGCGCATCATTATTGCGCATCCTCCTTTCACTTTTTTATTATTTTTTTTTGTCTATTGCTCTTGTAGGGGGGCGGGGATTGTGGTTGGAGATAATTGCAAACGATCAATCGTGTCGGTTTGACATTGATCGATGAGTATAACGCTGGTATACTATCGATGTTATCATTAATCGGTGTCATACATTCATTACTAGTTCGTTGGGTGACTGTAATTCCCATCTCAGAGGAATATTATAACCTTAAACTAAAATCTTGATATCTCTACATTGATTGTGACTACCAACGTTCCAAGAGCCTCAAAATTACTGACTATGCAGTTCAGAGATAAACTAACGTATTAGCGTATCTCCATTGCTTCTCACTAAAATAAAATCTTTCGGAAAATGGTTCAAATAAAGGTTTATATAAGTGCATTAATATTCAAGGCTTAAAGAAAATCTTTGAACCCATTTTATGAGAAAATTCCAAAACATTAGAAGACCGTTCAAGTAACGTTGTACTAGTGACTAATTATTTTTCTTCAAGGCTAAACTGCGCAATTTCCCTTTTTACAAGTAAATTCAAATTTTCGATATCGAGTTTTCCCCGGAAATACAGGTTTTCAGGTCTTATAAGTGGAAAAAGTGGTTTTTAGAAATTGATCTCTCTGTGTTTGTGTGGTCGGCTTAACTCAAACATGGAAAATCGGAGAAAGTTAAAAATTGAATATTTCCGGAACGGTCACCACTTGACTGAACGGTTTTTTCCGTTTTTAGCTATTTTCTCAATACCGGTTCCAACGATTTTCTTTTAACCTTTGATTTATCAGTACACATGCAGTGGAGCTACAACTTTTATTTGAAAAATTTTGCCAGAAAAATTCAGTTAAAAATTGAATATTTCGTTCAAGTTCCACCAGAGAAACTGATAACAATGTTTTGGACAAAATCAGTCAACCGGAAACGGTCACCACTTGACTGAACGGTTTTTTCCGTTTTTAGCTATTTTCTCAATACCGGTTTCAACGATTTTCTTTTAACCTTTGATTTATCAGTACACATGCAGTGGAGCTACAACTTTTATTTGAAAAATTTTGCCAGAAAAATTCAGTTAAAAATTGAATATTTCGTTCAAGTTCCACCAGAGAAACTGATAACAATGTTTTGGACAAAATCAGTCAACCGGAAACGGTCACCACTTGACTGAACGGTTTTTTCCGTTTTTAGCTATTTTCTCAATACCGGTTTCAACGATTTTCTTTTAACCTTTGATTTATCAGTACACATGCAGTGGAGCTACAACTTTTATTTGAAAAATTTTGCAGAAAAATTCGTTTAATGGGACTTATGATTGAATTGTGGGGTTATGTTTCCTCTAAAATGCTATTTCAGTTTATTATACAATAATTCTAGCATCTTAATTGTAATGAACTCTTCGAAAGTGTTAATTTGTTTTGACACTTACACAAGATTTATTTTATTTTATCTATAGGTTTGTAAAGGATGGCACTACTCAGTTATCCATACTCCCACTCTTAGACTAGATCGATGATTTAAAAATTGTGTGGCGTGATCTCAAGTATCCTGAGGCTCCAACGTAACTTGGCCAAGACAACGGGTTGGATGGCCTACAGGAATACAGTGCCAATGATTTTTTTAAAACTTTGTACCTATCACTTATAACAATATATGGCCTATCACTTTTATTTGAGAACACTTTTTGGAGGGGGGATTTTGGAAGATTTCTGAGCTAGTGAGACGTTTAGACTTTCCACTCACTATAAATACCATTTTGATACCAGATAGAAGTTAATGGGACTAAACATTTAAGAAAACTTTCCTTTAAGAATCGTGAAAATTGCAGTGAGAAAAAGTTGTGTGTATGCGTCACACCAATTTTGTTTTTAAATTGTAATTTATGTAAGTATTAAGAAAAGAAAAGAAGGAACTTAGTGATAAAGGAAGGACAAGAAAATGATGGAAGAGGGTCAAATGATAGCATGTGCAGAGAGAGAGACACGATGTGGGGGTGAAAGGATATAGGCTCGTCAAGCGTGCAGACGAGCGTACAGCACTCGTGCATACGCACGCCAGTTGATGAATAGACAGATATTTCACGTTGTCAGCGAGCTGGACCCCACTCGGACTTGGCCCTACTGTACAATCCTACTACCGACACAGGCAGGCCTACTAGGCCTCTGTCTCTCACACTCAACCGCATTGAAGTATACTACAGTGTTGCCACATTATGCCCTACTCAGACAATATGGCAACCTAGCACTTTACTATTAAACTTGCCATGTGGTAGTGGTAGTACTGGAGAGGTGGTGTCTTCTCACTCAGTCATTCTCTCTCTCTCTCACACACACACACCTTCACTCACACTAAATCATTATCTATTCACTGGGTTTAATGGGATATGAGAAGGCTTAGGTAGAAGGTAGGTAGTATTTGCGTGAACCAGAGATTCAGGCACTTACAAACATTAAATGCCTAAGAAATTTACACTTTTTATTTTTACTCTCTTACTCCTATTAAGAGAAACTTCTGCGATCGTGTCAAATGTACGAAAAAAAGTTTTTAGCGCTGATCTGTATGATTTGTGTGTGCGTATGTGTGTGTGCGAACAAAAATCTCGAAAATAAAAAAAAATCGCAGACATTTCAGATTTGGTATTCCGTTTAGGCACTACCGCCGCATCGGACACCAAGATTTCGGGCAAAATCCACAACCTGAAGTGCGACTTTCATGTTTGTTTTTTCTTCAGTTTTTCTCGAAAACGGCTCCAACGATTTTCTTCAAACTTCGTATACTATCGAAACACATGAATACTTATCACTTTTATTTGAAACATTTTCCCTAGAAAATTTATTTTTTCGAGGGTTCTGGGGGGAGGGGCAGTAGCGTTATGCTTTCCACTTAGAGTACCATATATTTTAATATTATGGCGGCAGTATAATAAGTTATTGGTGCGCTTTTGGTCTGTAATATAATCACTACTCTACCTGCCTGATTAGTTAGGTTGGTACTTGTCCCCCCCATCGGCAGTGTAGATCTTTTAGGACAAATGAGTGAAATTTGAAGTTCAAAGATAATTGATCACGTTATAGTTAATTGTTACCACGAGTTTCGAGATTTGGTTCACTCCGGATGTTTTTTTGATATAAAGATCAAACCTTTGTTTTATATTAACTTTTGGCGGGAGACCGACAGAAGTAGATGATATTAACATTCGATTCAAAG
This sequence comes from Triatoma infestans, assembly GCA_011037195.1. Classification (NCBI taxonomy): domain Eukaryota; kingdom Metazoa; phylum Arthropoda; class Insecta; order Hemiptera; family Reduviidae; genus Triatoma; species Triatoma infestans. The sequence continues at coordinate 56,268 of JAAEAF010014273.1, forward strand.
TCAAAAAGTACCTTCAACACAATTATACTTAAAAAATTACAGGAAATCCGCACTGCTTTATTATTTCCAAATTATTCCCTGAATAAACACTAGTTTTCTAAAAATTGTTAGGGTTAATGGGGAAACAAAGAATAATGTTAGTAAACCAAAAAACAACAATTAATACAGTTACAGCAGAAACAGTTTTATTATTACAAAGAACATAATAAACTTTTGATTTAAAAAGAAAGAAATAAACGCACATTAAAATATCACACTTCCTTCACGGAGGACACAATGAGAACTAATCTGCAACAGCTACCTACATATAACCTCCACTCCGTCAGCCAAGACTTGCCAAATAATAATGTTACATTCTGTTTCCTTATCACTTCCCCTCAACTCTTGGTTGAAACTGCACGGATTCCAATCATTTCCATTAAGTGCGAATGTCTTCCCCCCGGGAGTGCTTTAGTCAATAAATCAGCCAGCATGTGTTTCTTATGCTTAACTTCAACTTGCTCATCTTTAATCGCATCTCTAATGAAGTGGTACCGCAAATCAATATGCTTAGTCCTGTTATGAACCACTGGATTTTCAGCTAGTTTAAGCACACCCATATCATTAAATAGCGTGATTGGAGGCTTCACAACCAATTTCATCAAAAATCCTTTGAAGATAAATACTCTCCTTAACTGCTTCAGTCATACTCACGAATTCTGCTTCAGTAGAACTCAAAGCCACTGTTCTTTGTCTCTTAGAGGCCCAGAAAGTGGGCCCTCCAGAATACATAAATATAAACCCAGTGCATGATCTTCTATCGTCAGCATTGCCAGCCCAGTCGGCATCCTCATAACCAACTAACGGCTCATTGTTTGATGAATAAGTTACTCCAACATCCGCTGTTCCTTTTAAATATCTTAAAACACGTTTAGCAGCAACCCAGTGCACTTTAGTGTAACAATTGTTAAATTGACCTAATCGGTTAACAGAATAGCTGATATCAGGTCTGGTGGCTAACGCTAGGTAGTTTAAAGCACCTATAAGCTCTCTATATGGGAACTTCATGTTTTCTTGAGATGGTTGTCCTTCTGGCTTGGATAATTTTACATTAATGTCCATTGGAATTTTGACAGGATTGGCTTTTGTCATGCTGTATCTTTCAAGCAGATCTTGAATAAAGCTTTTTTGACATAGAGTTAAAAGTTATCTTGTTATCTTCACACTGAAATTCAATTGGAAACTTGTCCTATATTCTTTAATTCAAATTCCTTTGAGAGACATTTAATTACTTTTGATATAATCTTCTTACTTGGAGAAGCAATTAATATGTCATCGACATACGTGAATATTAAAGCTGGGATCTTCCCCTTATTTAGGCAATATAGGCAGGGGTCACAATCAGTAGGTTCAGCTCCTAGTTGTTTTAATATATTCTCTAATTTATAGTGCCTTTCTCAAAAGGCAAACTGCATTTCCATTGTTGAGTTGTGACAACATTTTCCTGGCGCTGTTTTTAATTTCATCATCTGTTCCAATATCATTTTTAATTATACTTAATGCTTCTTTTAAACATTTTGGTGGTTCCATATAAATCTTTTCATCCAATTCTGCATTTAGGTACGCAGTTGTAACATCTAATTGATTTATGAATAAATTATAATGAGCAGATATAGCAGTTAATAATCTGACAGAACTTAACCTTGCCACAGGGGCATGTTTGATCAAAATGAACTCCAGGCCTTTGTGAAAATCCTTGTGCCACAAGATGTGCTTTTCTTCTCTCCAGAACACCAGCTGAATTGTATTTATTAGTCAATAAAATTCTACTTCCTATCATAAATCAAACATTGTTACGATCAACTAGATCCCGTCTTATTTTTTAATATCGACATTACCTCAGTAGCATAGCTTTATACCATTCGTTGGAAGTTGGACCCTGATCAATTGGAATTTCAGAGAATAAGGCTTCTTCTTCAAATGTTGTAGTATTAACTTCGGACTCTTCTAAATTATAGAGTTTACGAGGTCTTCCCCTCAACCCTGATCTTATTTTAGGTCTACCACGTCCCCTTTTTATCGTACTCTACTCTTCAAGTACATCAGTGTTCTCATTATTTTTGTTTTCTACATTATCATTGTTGAGATTCACTTGAACATCTTTAAATTCAGGCTCAGGGAATTCTTCTAAATTATTTTCATTTTCGTTATTGACTTCTAATATTGAATCACTACCTTTATTCTTAGTTGTAGATATATTGGATAAATTGGAGATAAATTTCACGTCTCGGGTAATTATAATTTTCTTCTCATTTGTTAACCATATTCTGTATCCTTTTGATTCTTCTGAATATCCTAAAAATATTCCGCTCTTCCCTCTCGGTTCAAGCTTTCCTCGTGAAGGTCTAGAATCTAAACAATACGAACGACACCCAAAGCTCTTGAAATATTTAATGTTCGGTTTTCTTCCAGTCCAAGCTTCATGTGGAGTTAATCCATTTAGACTACTTGTGGGACAACTATTTCTTATGTAATTCGCTGTATTTACAGCTTCAGCCCAAAAGTTATCTGGAAGGCCAGACTGGATTAAACATCTAGCAGCATCGAGAAGTATTCTATTTTCCTCTCAGATATCCCATTCTGTTCCCGTGTGTAAGGAACTGTGAGTCTTCTCCTAATTCCGCATTCTTTTAAAAACTCATCAAATTCATTGTTGACATATTTCTTTCCATTATCACTCTGAAGAAACTTTATTTTCTTATTCGTTTGATTTTCGACCAAATTTACAAATTCTTTAAAAACTTTCAACAGATCATTTTTACTTCGATTGTATTTTCGTCGGTAAACATGACCATGTATTTAGATTTTCCTAGAGATTCCACTCGCACTGGTCCAAATCAATCCGAATGAATGATTTCTATCACATCCCTTCTTTATTGGAATGTTTAGGAAATGTTGAGCGAGTTATTTTTCCTTGATGACAAATATTGCGTTCTAATGAGTTATTTGCATTTTTACGGTCAATGCCCCTTATTACACCTTTCTTGCAGACTTCGTTTAGATCTCTAAAATTAATATGCCCTAAATGACGATGCACAACATCAGTTTATTATTCGAATTTTCGTAAACAGAGTTACATGCAGATTCTAAATTTTCATCCACGAAATATAAATCACCTACACTGTTAGCTTTTATTTTAACTTGATTTTTATCCATTGTTAATGCACAGTTCTTCTTAAATAAAACTTCTAAATTATTATCCGTAATTTTGGAAACAGATAATAAATTCGTGCGCAGACCTGGGACGTAAGTATTTTTTAGCACTACGTTCTTCACTTTATTCGGTCTTCCTGTCACGAATGAAACAGTGCCTTTCGCGGTAACATCGGTTGAGGAACCATTTGCAAGATTAATTTTATTCGACTTATTTCCGCATACACGTGTAAATTTGCCAATTTGATTACACAAATGTGAAGTAGCACCACTATCTAAGCACCATCCAGCTCTTTCTTCTGGTGAGTGAAGTGCCTCCGATAAGAATAAATTCACATCTTTTGAATCCTCAGTTTTCCTAGTAAATTGTTTACATTTATTACGGCATTCGTGAGCCTTATGGCCGAATTTCTTACATCGATAACATTGAAATTGATATCTTTCGGAACTACTGTGCTTAACTTCATTTGATTTTGTTTTGTTATTAAATTTCCTTTGTTTACCTGCATATGTGGCGTATGTTACCTGCATATGTGGCGTATGTTACCTGCATATGTGGCGTATGTTACCTGCATATGTGGCGTATGTTACCTGCATATGTGGCGTATGTTACCTGCATATGTGGCGTATGTTACCTGCATATGGCGTATGTTACTTTGCATATGTGGCGTTGTTACCTGGCATATGTGGCGTATGTTACTGCTATGTGGCTTATGTTACCTGCATATGTGGCGTATGTTACTGCATGATGTGGCGTATGTTTTACTGCATAGGTGGCGTATGTTACCTGCATTGTGGCGTCTGTTACCTGGCAATGTGGCGTATGTTACTGACATAGTGGCGTCTTGGTTCTGATTTTCCGTGTATGTTACCTGCGCTTCTGGCATCAGATTCTTCTATAATTTTAATGCGTAATGCCTCCGGTCTCGCGATTCGATCGCACATCGAAAGTTTTCGAAACTATTAGGAAGGCTGTAGAGTAACATAATTGTCAGAAGATCTGCATTAATCGTGACTTCTATCTCTCCAAGTTTATCAACCACGTCGAAAAACTTCTTCAAATGTTCCCTTACAGTATCGCCTTCACTCATCCGATGGAGCGTAAGTTGCTTCTACAGTGTGGCTTTCCTTGCAGGCCCCCCTTGACTGGTATATTTCTTTGAGCTTGCACCATACATCGTGAGATGTTTCGCAACTTTTTATTTGCTTAAGCTCTGACGCGCAGATTGAAAGGATGATGTCCGCTTGTTATTGTTTGTCTTCCAAATGTACTTCTTCCTCTGAAGCCGGATCTCCTTTTATGGATACGGGAATCTTAATTTCCCCACTGACATATCCCCACTCATCATTTTTAATTAGCAGAGCTTGCATCTGAAGTACCCAGGTATAATAAGTTATATTCTATTTCCTTAACAAAAATTACATTGAATCTGCTTTAAATAAATCTTCTTATCTCAATAAAACAGGAAGTAATGTTTACCTGACTGATTTTCATCATTTAACATTCACCGGAACATTTCAATTATAAAAATAATTTTTTTTTTCATTTGCTTACCCTAAATGCAAGGATTATTGCAATTATATCAAATTTTTCAATATCGAGTTTTTGCCGGAGATGCATGATTTGTGGTCTCTCGTCATATGCGTTCGAAATAGTGGTTTTTTGATAAGGATCTCTTTACGTGTGTACGTGAACTGTATAGCTTTAAAACGAAACATCCTAGAAAGTTCAAACTTGACCTTTCGCTTGAGTATCACCATGGCACTCGACAGTAACTAATCTGTCAAAATTCTCAACCGAAATATCCTTTAATGCATTTTTTCCACCAAAGTCATTTAAGGGGAGTTTCGGAGAAGAAATCGAGTTACGCTTTCTTCCATAAAGTGATTTTATTTAGGTTCAGATTCTCCCATTGATTCATTGATATAACACTGAAAGAGGACTAACTAAACCTTAAGTAGAAATCTGGTGTAAAACTGTCTCACAACTTTCTCTTAAAGCAGTTTACAAAATTGTAATTGAGAAATTTTATAGTTAGATTAGATTAGATTCTATGGAGGGGTTGGCTCTTCAGCCTACGCCACCGCGACTCCTGTAGGTCTATAGTGGCACCCTTCTAGAGTTGGAGTTCCTTCTCCGGTCCTGTCCCTTATCTGAGTTTTGGAATCCGGGAAGGCAGCTAGATGGTCGGTTAAGAGCACCCCTAATCAGAGCATCCTCTCGAGTCCTGTCTGCTTTAATTTTATAGTTTACTAAATTTAAAACTCCATCGATGCTTTTATGGACAAAATCTCAAAAACTGAAAAACTCTTCAGTAAAAACGCACTATCGACATAATCTGGCCACACGAAATATTGGTAATACATTTAATGTTATTTAGA